>PVKM010014490.1:0-28967 GCA_004027735.1 Carollia perspicillata
ATAATGTCCTAGAGACGAGGTCCCTGGTTCTGTGCCAGTGGCCCCTGCACCTGCTGGCCTGGTCTCAGAGAGGCCCTTCATCACCCTTTAGAACCTCTGATTCTCCTCTTTTTGAGCCGATCTCCCTTGGGGCATCTTAGAGGTTGGCATGGTCACTAGACCTGGTTTAATGCTGTTTTGCATCCCCAGCAGCAGAGGGTGCCAGCTAGAAGAGAGGGCGACTACCCTAAATTGAGCCTTTGCATTCAATAATTTCCTGTTCAGCAACACTAAATGTAGGGTAAACAGAGGCATCTTCTTATCTGTCTCCCATTTCAGTCTAACCCCATTGGGCCTATTTACAATTAACCCATTAACTGTCCAGGGTACAAAGTCTGACCACAACTGCTTACTGACATAAAGGACAAACTCCTCACCCAAAATTTAATATTCACTAATAGAGGACCCCAGCAAAATGTCCATTTGCCGCACATCACAGAATGGATTGTGTACCCCCAAAATTTAAATGTTGAAGTTCTAGCCTCAATAAATCAGCACATGATGGTGTTTGGAGATAGGGTCTTTAAAGAGTTGACTCAGTTCAAATGAGGCTGTTAGCATGGGTCCTAGCCCCATCCAACTGGTATCTTTATGAGAAGATAAAATTGCAACACAGAGAGGAGATACCAGAGGCAGGAGCACACACACAAAAAAGGCCCTGTGAGGAAGCAGCAAGAGAAAGATCATCTACACGGCCAGGAGAGAGGCCTCAGGAGAAATCAGCCCTGCACCACCTTGATCTTGGATTTCCAGTCTCCAGAACTGTGAGAACATATATGTTTGATTAGCGACTGTGTCTGTGGAGCTTTGTTAAGGCAGCCCTAGCAGGATAACACAGGTCGTTTCACCCACACACCCAAACACCAGCCACCAGACTGCTCTTGAGTCCCAGGTGGCCCTCGGACTTCCCTCCTCTTCTCATCCTTTCTGAAGCCATTCTTTCCTGCTGGAATGACAGCTTATTAGAGCTTTTGTCCCCAAAATATGTAACACCTGCAACCTACTTATGTCCTCTGATCACCCTAGGAGGTGTCTCCCTCCTTTGCAGGATGCCTCCAACATGATCTGGGAGAATCTGTCATGAGTGTATTCCTGGAACAAATGTATTGTACTCATTCTCTCATGTGACAGCCATTCATTGAGTCTGCATCTCAGTCTCAGTGCAATGCCTCGGATTACAGTGCTAGAGTCACTTGCATGGGTCCTGTATATCTCATTCCATTCTACACTTGCTCCCTCAGCATCATGCTTTACCTTGAGGTAGGTATGCACATAACCTTTGAACCAAGTTAGGTGTGTCGCATGTAATCAGCATCGACCGTTTTCATCATCCAGGGCCCCCTTCTCAGAGCATCATCCCCTCAAGGAATCCCTCCTTCTTCCACCATCCACATTGTTCTCCAATGAACAGTCATATGTTTGTAGGTGCCCATGCCCCCACCCTGGCCCCAGTGAGTTACTATTTCCAGGTTTCCTGATTCAGGATCAGAGATTGAAACCATACAGCCTCTCTCAGTGACTAAAATGGTAGGATGTGCAATCTAGGTTTTCTCATTGGTCATGATGAGTAGACACAGAAGTTCTGAGAGAGAAGGAGGAGGAAGAGGGAAGAGGAGTCATCTGGGGAGGGAGGGGGAACAAGCTCACAGAGAGAGAAGTAGAGGGCAGGGCTGGAGGGGAGCGTCCTGGAGGGTTCAGTGCTTGGCTCACTGTGTCCTGAACTCCAGCTTCATTCCCACTTCTGTAGCTTCTCTCTTGCCCCTCGGGCCTCTGAGACCCTCATATACTTCCAATGATTAACTTTTTATTGTAAGCTAGTCCTGTTGGGTTTCTACCACTTCTAACCAAATGAATCCTTTCTTATGGCAGAGCACTCAATATATTCTCTAAGTTAAACTCCATTATAGTTGCTTTAGAAGAATGCAGTTATGAATTTTTAAATAATAAAATGCCATTGTGCCACTTTCACATACACATTTCTGCTACCTGGGAGTCCCAGCATACAGGTTCCACAAGGTGGCAGCCATGAAGATCTGATGCATCAACTATTCATATACAAAAGAAGGCCCTGAAACAATTGGAAACCTGGGAATGGACAGCCCCATCCATTTGATTTGCACCATCTAATTCCTTGACAGCAGCAGTTTGATGGATGGCACAAAGGTGAGGCTTCAGTGCCCTACACTTGTCACCATAGCCTTGGAAATCGTGGCCAAAGCAGCAGTAACCACAAGACCACAGTTTACTCCATAGACCTCTCCCACTTCCTACTGAGTCAGTCAGGGAAGTGTCTTCCTTTCCAACGCCCCGCGTCACATGAGAGTGGGGAAAATTAATGAGTTCATATCTGAAAAACGTCTCAGAGCATTTGATGAAAGGCAGTGGGAAAAATACGTTATTCTTCACATTCTGAATTGTTAGAGAAAAGGCGAATGCAAAAACAAACTGGCACCCATCCTCTAAGATCTGGAGTGGGTTCCCTAAAGCTGCCCACGGTGGGGAAGGTAGAGGAGCGTGGGCATGAGAAAGGGGGGCGGCGGTGAACAGCAGGCTGCATCTCCTGCGCCTGGCCAGGCGCCAATCCATTAAGAGCAAGAGTAAAGATTTATTCTTCTGCTTGTGTTATATCCACACATAAAATTTGGCCCTGTAACTACAGACCAGTGCCAAAATCTGTTTAGTTCATTTAAATTTCTGTATTTATTTTAATTAAGCGCTAGCAGAATGCCATTTGCAGTGGCATATTGAATACCTCCATAATTAACAGTACCAAACCAGAGAGAAGGGCTTCCTCCGCATTCTTTTAATTAACTGAAATAGTTCAAGGACAGAATCAGAGATGATTTCTTTATGGGTGTGGAATGTGGGGGCTAGGGAATATGCTGTTTATTGGTAATAACTGTACTTTAAAAATTCAAATTCCTATCAGAATATATTTCTGTTCTTTATAGTCATTATCAGAAGTAAGAAAGCTTAGCAGGATGTGATGTTATATACTTTGAGTCAAAATATATATACTCTCATTCAATATAGAAAAAAAGGTAGATGCTCTAATTTGCTTGATGGGATAAATGACCCAGTAATAATTCAACCTGTTATAAGTTCCATGGGCTCCAATAGCCACCTGAAACCCAAAATGCTGAACCCAAGTCTACTCTCAAGGCTTCCTATGTTAGACAAGATGCACTTTGCAGCCCCATTCCTGTTTTCTAGTGTTTCCTTTCCTCTAGTACCCCTAAAACCTCCCACCATTTTGAAGTATTTAAAGGTCATAATGTAAATGTTTTTGCTAATGTGTCATCTAGAATTCACCCCATTATTTACATCAGATCTGCTCCCCATCAGCCCAAAGTGTGGCTCAATCAGTCAGAGTGCTAATGCCACTTTCCCAGTCTGCTGCAGGCATAAGCATCTCTCCTGTGGGCACCATGAAGCAATGAGTTTGCACCAGCACCCTGACCCCAGACAGGGTGGGACCTTGCCTCTCCCTCAGAGCAGAGGACCCACTTTCAGCCCAGCCCAACTCTGCTGTGCCTCCATTTAGCTCTGAAAGACGGTAGTTACAGCCTCACTGATTACCATCAGCTGCAGCCAAACACAAAGACATCAACCCGTTCATCTGCCAAGTCTGTCCTCCCCACTAAAATGCAGACGTGCACGTGTGCTCATGCTGACTGTATGCAGGGCCGTCTGAGCTCATGAGGGGGTGGGGGTGTTGTGATTCCTGTTCTCTTTGCTACATATGAACTCTCAAGACTCAGTAAAATTTCTTTTTCATTTGCAGAGTTGAACAAACTTGTCTTTTTCTCCCTCTTGTGTACCTCAAATCAGAACTGAATGTTCACAGATGCAACCTGCCAAGTGAAATCCCTTCAATATTAAATTCCTCAACCATTGTAAGATGGGGAGGATGGCATTTGTTGTGCTAAGGAAATGAAATATATTTTAAATTGAATAGATCCATGAATATGCTATCAAACACCAAACAACTTAATAATAATAACAGGTCTTATCTTCATGTGACCTTTTTCCCCAGTAAAGATTGACAGCACTCAGTGGGGGAGGCGGAGAACAAGACCACCCTTTCGTATAAATAAGACCGGAACAGTGAAGCCATCTATCCAGGTTATTCGGGCTGCAAGCACCACCGATTTTGCCATTTGGGTTCTAGATATAACAAGATTGAGATTTTGCAGTTGGGAACCTCTACTCTGTTTAGACAGTGCTTCCATGGGGCCCCTCCCTTTCATCTAATCTGGATTAAGGCAGCTCTGGGAACAGCCTGTGTGTGTCTGCCAGGAACATCCCAGTGGAATGCCCTGCACCACAACCTCCCACTGCTCCTGCCAGGGATGCAATTGGGTCTTGGCTCAGCTGCACAGACAAAGCAGAGTTTCCTCTGGACAACTCCAAGGACAAACCCCCTCCACCCAAGCACAAAGCCTCTCTCATAAATCCCATGCCTGTCTCCTCTTGAAGAGGAGGCATTCCTGTACTAGTGCTGGTGGGAGTCACTGTGGCTAAGAAGCAGGGTCATAGGCATGGAAGCAAAAACAAGCCTGGCTGAACCCTAAAGAAAGTGCCTGGCATGGGGCTGAAAAAACCCTCAGCACTTTTCATCACCCCCAACTATGAGAAAAACAAAGCCAGTAGAGTCCTACTGGCGGTAATTTGGACACAGATCAATTCACTTTTTTTAATTACTATTATTTTGGGGAAAGACAACAAACCTTACCAAAGAAGATTGTGAGTGATAGAAGAGACACTTTGTGATGTGACTTGCAAATTTTCTTCTCAGCTGTTTCCTTATAATCAGTCTATAAGCAATGTAGGAGACCATGGAATTCAGAGATAGGGGGCAGGAAGAGAAAGACAGGCAGACAGAGAGATTCAAAAAGACATATAGCAATATTCCTGAAAGTGTTCTCACCCTTTTTGTATCTCTTACTGCTGAGATTGGGCAGATCCACAGTCTGCATCTATGATGGGTGACAGACAGAGGGTTTGCAGGACTGAGACCCTGCCGGCTATGAGGGTAGATAAATGAAGGGTATGGCTCCAAACCACTCCCCCAGCTTTGACGGTAGAAAGACAGAGGGATGGGTGCCTAATATCCACCTCAGGGGTGGCAGAATGTCCTCTCTTTGTGGCAACAATTCTCTGGTCCACAGCCCACTCTGTTCCAAGGGACCACCCACTGGTTCCTTCTCAGACATCTACAATCAATAAGATAAAAACCACAAACACAGAACCTGGCATCTCACTGTGGGTGATTTCTTACAAAGCCAGCCTGTCTGGCACTCACTTCTTACTCTTCCCTGGAGGCCAGAGGCTGGCCCTTGTATGGGGTGGGGCAGGCCTTTCTAGCATGCCTGAGAATTCTACCTTCTCACTGGACTTTCTCTGGGGGCCTAATTAGGAGCTGGGCTCGCCATGGCAAATAAAAGACAAAGATGAATGGCTTTCCAAGCAGTGAGGGTGTGGGGACATCTGGTGGGCCTGACAGATGCAGGAGCCCTCACAATGCCCTTCCTCAGGCCATTCAGGCCCAGAAGGCAGCCTGTGCGGTTAATGAGGCAGGCACCCCTCCCCAGGCGCGATTTATCCCCATTTGGTGCACCTCGTTAGGTCTGTTCTGGCGTCACCATTAGCACACAGGCAAGGGTGTGCCAGGGTCACTGGGACAAGGGGCAGAAAAAAAGCACAACCCATAGGAAGCCATAGGAAGGGGCATGTGGACAGGCTCTCTATTGGTCCACAACATTTGTCCGACAATAACAGAGTGATGCCCTTTGTGAACTAAGAAGCAGTTACCCCTGTCCTTTTCACTTAAAAAAATATATCCATACTCCACATCTCATCCAAACTTTTACTGTTGGAGTCGTACATTTTGGAAGATGAGATTTATTTAGAAGAAACAGATATGTTCATTTCCAGGAGGCAGTTCTCACTATGGCATTTCAGGGCTGCAGTGGCCTCCTTAAAGGAACCAACTGAGAGTGACACTTGCTGTCTTTCATCCGCTCTCCTTCAGTCCTCCACAGCCTGCAAGGCCCCATCGAATGGGCTAGTAAAGCATTTTGACCTTGGACAGCGGAACATCCCGACCACTTGCAGGGTTCATCACTGTGTGATGATTCTGGGATCTGACTGGTCCATCTGTGAAAAGCAGAAAACGATGCCTCCTGCCTCTGTGCTCATGGGCATAGTGTGAGGGTTAATGAACTGCTTGCCCAGTACAGAGAGGTGCCCAGGTAACATGCCCCTCCCTGGCTCCCAGAAAAAAAGCCTTTCATTTTTGAGGGGCAGTTGCTGAAGAGTCCCTGAGGGGATAAAGTGCATCCCAAATTGTGTTTTCTGGTCTTTAAGAAAATCACAGGTTTATGACAATATATCTGTACTCTTCCTGGTTTTACAGTTCTTTGTATTTTATTATTATTTCACTGCAACTTTGTGACAAATATTAGGAAGACATTTTATATTAGTTATATTTTTATACAAACAAATCTCTGATTTTATTCAATAGTCACTGATGCTATCAATAGTCATTCATCATATTGACATTGTCTCACACACAAGCAGAGTTTGCTTCATTATTAATATTGACAAGAAAATGGTAGTTCTTTTATTTCATCTTCTTTTCATCAAAACATGTAAATGTACGGCTCAGCTATAGGCAATTGTGGATACTAACTTCAGTTTCATAGCCCAGACTTGAGCTTCCTTAAATAGAGATGGCTTACATAATTATAACTCCAGCTAATACAAGGGGTGGCACTGGGTTCTGTTCTTTTCTGTATTCTAGGAGGAGGAGACACAAAACCATGATAAGGGTGTCCTCCATACAATCTGCAGGTGGTGCTCTCTGACAAAGGGGATGTCAAGGTCTATTAGTTCAGGGGCTGGCCCCAGATCAACATGCATCTGAGGGACAGGTGATACCACACAGGTGGTCTATAGCCTGTCCCTGGAAGAAATCAGGAACATTCACTAGAGTAAGCAGAGACTCCAAAGAGATCCTAGAGTCCTCACAATTCAAAGAAGTTGAGCCTATATCACAGTTGCCCTGGAACCAATTTAGGCCATTTGAGTCATTCTCAGGCATATTAAACTTCAAGATTGTTGCAAGCAGGAGTAAGGACCATTTGTTATAAAATGATTCCAAGATGGCAGAACAAGCAAAGAAAATTTGAACACAAGTAAAACCTGATTATACTTCATCTGAACCTCAGACAATTTTTAAAATTTCCCCTATATTCCTCCCCCATTATCTACAGTGAAGTATCAAGGTGAATGTGGAGAGCAGGCATAAGAAACAAACCTTGAATCAAAAATGCTTTTTTATGATCTTCACTCTGCAAGTGTACAGCCAGTGTGCTGGGAGACAGACTATGCCGGGGGCCATTGGTTCTTGAAGCATGGCCACAATTGATTGCTTCTCTGCCTACTCAGTCTAAATAAATTGTGACCAGAATTTTTGTATTGGTTTGGTTTTTAGTTTGACTTTTTTGTTTTACCTTTTACATTAAGTTGTTTGCAAAAATTATAGTTATTTCTTTGTCTGTATCTATGCCTCTTTGCAATATGATTTTCAACTTCTGCTATCAAGAGACTGAATTTATTTCCCTAACCTTTGAATCAGAACTGCCTTTCTGATGTGCTTGGGCAGCAGAATGTGGCAGAGGGAGAGTGTGCCAGCCCCAACCTTCATAACTACCACCTGGAGTCCCCGCACAGACACGTAGTGAGAAAGCCCACACTCACTTGGCAGGGATGGGAGATCCTGTGGAAGACAGCTGTGTCTGGCGAGGCCATCTTACATTGCCAGTCTCTGGCCCATACACAAGAGTGTGACCAGCCAAGATCAGCCAAGCTGGCCCAGGCTGGAAAAATGACCCAAAAAAGTACGATGATTTGACTGAGGTTGTCCCTGAGGTTGTAAGTGATGTGGCTGACAATTGAACTCTAGTTACTCTGATTCCACTGTAAAATGATTCTTCGCCCAATTCTACTGTGTGTGCAGGGGGCACAGGGGTGGGGCAGGGAGGTCCCACACCAGCAAGGAATACCCAGACACCAGCTGGGTGCTCACAGTTTAACTCAATTCTGAATTGGAAGTCATAACCTGGAGATTGCATCAGAACCCGTAGGTTGAAAGCTCAATCTTACAAGACTGCCCCCAACATGCACACTTCAGACATCAGTTACAAGCACAGGTCACTTGTGCTTCTGATCAACCTGCTGTAGATCAGAGGTTCCCAACTCACTCCTCAGTTTAATTAATTTGTTAAAGTGACTCACAGAATTCAGAGACAGATTTTATTACTAAATCACTAGTTTACAATAAAAGGTCGTAACTTAGGAACAGCTAAATGGAAGAGATGCATTGGACAAAGTATAGGAAAATGGCACAGAGCTTCCACGTCCCCTGAGAGCTGGCCACTCTTCCTAAATCTCCACATGTTTACCAGACCAGGAACTCTCAGACCTCCCTCCTTCTGGATTTTTATGGAAGCTTTACTACATGAGCATGGTTGATTAGATTATTGGCCATTGGTGATTGATTCAACCTCCAGTCCCTCTCTTCTCTTAGGAAGTCAGAGGGTGAAATAAAAACTGCAACCCTCTAATTACAAGGTTGGTTCTCCCAGCAATCAGTCCCCTTCATTAGGTGCAAGGTCACTTAATTAACATAACAAAAGACACTTTTACCACTCTCATGAATTAGGAAATTCTAAGGGTTTTAGAAGCTTTGTGCCAAGAACAAGATGACCAAATAGATACTTACTATAAATCACTATATCACACATAGCTCTTTGCATTAAGATGGAGTTACATCCCAATTAACCCATTTTAAGCTGAAAATGCATTTACTACATCTAATCTACTGCACACCACAGGTTAGCTTAACCTACCTTAAATGTGCTGAGAACACCTCCACTAGTGTACAATTGGCAAAATCATTTTGCTCCCTCTGTCCAGCATTACAAGAGATTATGGTACTGCATTTTACTAGCCCTGGAAAAGATAAAAATTCAAAATTTGATGTATAGTTTCTACTAAATGCATATTGTTTTTGCTGCCAGTGGAAATCGTGTTCTTCCACTGGATCACAAGAAAAACACTTCACAGACCCACGCACAGAAGATTGTGCTGTGGCAAGGTTTATTCAAGTGGAAATCTGCCTCTGAGTTTCCAAAGTCCTATATCCATCCATCTCACCATGGAAGAAGTCCAACCATGTCTTCAGAGAGGCCAAAACAAAGACCAGTGTTCAGAGTTTCTGCTTCATATTAAAGCTTAGTCCTTTGGAGCTTGTGCAGTCTGCTGTGGGCCCACACAGTGAGACCAACATGGTTGCATGTGTTCCTGGGTGACAGAGTGAATGCATGAACAAGTAAGGCAGTGAGGGTCACTGAGCCGAAGAAAAAGAAAGAGAGCTAGCTTCTTTGATCCCACGGGATTTTGTATCTCGGGCTGGGAAAAGACCAGAGCTTTCATAAATCACCAATTAACAACTCAAGCTTTCAAGGCCTTCTGATGAGTTCACCCCATAGTTAGACTGACAGGTAGACTGACAGGCCTCTACGGTCAAGCACCTCCCTTATGCCCCCAACAATCCAATACTGGAGCGCAGACAGTGCTTCTGGGAGATTTTTGGTGCTCTTAGGATTAAGTCTCCTCAGCAGCAGTTTCCTAGAGTATACAGATGAGTCTGTAAATGTTATAGCTTCCTGGCTAAGCAAGCAGGCTTATGCTCTCCAGTTTATTAAGCTCAATGTCCAATTCCCTCCATTTCCTTCTTTATTAATAATTAGCTAATTACCTATGGTAACATTTTCCCCTTTACCAAAATTTTGACAGGAATGTCATGTCTAAGAGAGACGTGTCTGGGCTCTAGCTGTCATCAGAGTCTCAAAGAGTTGAGATTGACTTTAAATGCTGATAAAAGCCATTGCAGAAATGGCCCAGTACCTTGGCTGCTCGCATGGTTCATGGAAGCCTTTCCAGGTAGAGTATGAAGTGCTTTCCTGACAGATGGCAAGCAAGGAACCTCAAGAACTTGAGGAATTTACCCCAACTTAGGCAAAGCCTGATGGCAGCTGTGTGGCTTGGTTTTTATATCCTGAGGGCTGACTAAAGGTTAATCTGAAGATTCTTGTGAAATTTCAGCAAAGGAGATTTGAAAGAACTTATGTGATCACCCAGGTTGGGTGGCTCACTTGGTTGGAGCCTTGTCCCATACACTAAAATGTTATATGTCCACTCCCAGTCAGAGCATACACCTAGGTTGCAGGTTTGATACCCAGCCAGAGCATATATGGAAGGCAACCAATTGATGTTTCTCCCTCACATTGGTTTCTCTCTCACTTTCTCTCTCTCTCCCTCTCTCTCCCCCGCCTTCTCTCCTTCTCTATCTCTAAAATCAATAAGGAAATGCTCAGGTGAAGATTTTAAAAATGGAAGAAAGAGCTTATGTGATCAATTGCTGTTCTTATTGTGTTTATACAAATAATCAGGCCAAGTTAAAAGTGGACTTAATGCAGTCTCTTTGATGAAAATGAGGGTAATTTTAGGGAAAGTAACTGTGTTTTCACAGAAATCACAATACACAATTGTAGATATTGGACTCTAGTGCAGTTAATTGTCTTCAAAGTTTTGTTTTTCACTTGTGGGCTAAACTGGTTCCTGAGTTCCTCTAGTTTTGAGGAAGGAACCTCAAGCTCTTCAACCCTCCAAGCTAATGTTTCATTTTTTCTTCCCTTCTTTGTATTAGGAATTATTGGGAACCAAAACTTTTTCTAAGATTGTTTCTGTGTATGCATACAGAATTTACCTCAGCACTTGATGACATCACCAAAAATGTTCAAACTTCAGACAAGAGAGATCTGTCAAACTGTCACTATTTAATTTCATTCCATTAAAAGCCCTTCATTTGGAAATCATCTAAACTGTCATCTTGCAGACTCAGTAACTGATTTATAATTTGCTGTGTCCATTAACCTTTTCGTGTTTTGTGTTTTCTTCCTTTTGTTTTCATAGAATGTATGCTGTGGCCTTATTCACCTGGTTGCTTGTTTACACAGTATAGGCCTCACTTTGGAAGCCCATCTTCCAATAATGCTTTTGGAAGCATCATTGTCACCTGAAATGAGACACAACCATTTCTCTGGATTTACTTGTGGTCAAGACAAGAAGGTTGAGTTGGTGAAGTATGAAGCAGTCTACTGGCTACACTCGAAACCGCTTTCCCTTTTCTGTCTAAATGGTTAGGACAGAAAGGCCCACAGCTCTTCGGGGAGGGAATCTTAGAATATCCCTCTCAGCCTAATTTGAGGTAAGTATTGTAAACAAGAAGGTTTCAGGAGGGTGTGACACACCCTCCTCCAGGGAAACCACTCTTCCAAGTTCATTGCAGACACTGTAAAGTTAGTCCCTTCCTCTGTTACCTGGTTCTTGCCTCTCACCGGACATTTATTTTCTATAATTCCTCTCATTTTTGGACTATGTCTTTTAACCTTACTGTCAAATTTGTCACCTCTAGACCACAATAAGAATGCCACCTTGTCCAACATGGCCATCCTCTAGGCATCACACATGCCATCTCCCAGGGATGGTAGACTGGCCTGGACCTTGCAAAATCCCTGTTTCTTGCATGAAGACTCCCCTGTCTTTTTGCTTCTTTATTTGCTTAGCATATAGGAAGACCCTCTGGGCCTGAGGATAGGCAGGAATAGGTCCTTTGATAGCAAGAAGCAATTACAGACAATGAGACATTTATCCATCTGCTCTTGTAAGATTACAAGGCTCAAGGTCTTAGTCGGGGGAATGTTACCCTAGCAGTTAGGAGTTATTAATAAGAAAGGGAAAAAAGGGAATTGGACATGGAACTTAATAAACTGGTAAGCATAAGCCTGTTTGCTTCACCCAGAAGCTACAGCTTCAACACTCTAGGGGATCTCAGTGTTGTTTCTCCAAGAGAATGAACATTCCTCCCTTCATCCTTCCAGTACTAGATTGTCAGGGAGAGTTAGAGGGAGGTGAGCACATGGGCAACAGAAGTCAAAAGGGTGCAGGAGGAGGTGCTTGACCATAGGGGCCTGTCAGTCTAAGTTGGGGATGGACTCCTCAGAAGCCCATGAAAGCTTGAGAAGGTTTTTTGTTTTGTTTTTTTTAAGCTCCTGGCCTTTCCCATAGGAACAAAGAAGCACTCTTGGTCTCACTCTTTTGCTCGCTTGCTCTCTCGCTCTCTCACCCAAATTCAACCCATTCGATTACATGTTCTCTCTCTCACCCGGGAACGCACACAGCCATATAGGTCTAGCAGCTGTGTGGGCCTGCAGATGACTGCATGAGCTCCAAAAGACTAAACTTTAATATGAAGCAGAAACTCTGGACACTGGCTTTTGTTTGTCCTTGCTGAAGACACGGTTGGACTTTTTCCATGGGAGGACAGATGGAGATGGGACATTGGAAACCCAGGGTCAGACTTCCACCTGAACAAATCTTGACACACAGAAATTTCCCATACATGTGTCTGTGAAATGTTTTTCTCATCATCCTGTGGAAAGACATGATTTCCACTGGTAACATTTTCACACCATTGTAAAGTTGAAAATTGTAAGTTGAACCACGTGGGTGTCCTCCAGAGCAGGACAGTCTTGCCTGTGCCAGTGTATCTCTGGTAACTTGACCAGCACAGGTCTCTTCTGAGCTGGAATCATCTGAAATGGCTTCAGTTCATGTTAATGGAGCAGGAATGTTGTAACAAAAGAATGGAGCCCAGAGAAGCAACAGTGGTTTGGAGACACAGTGCTGCCTCCAAAAATCAAGCTTTGCACAAGAAAGTAAAATCTAACGTCTGTCAAACTGTAAAGCATTCATAAATTCCTTTCTCAAAAATGCTGTCTTGGATCCCGCTGACAACCCTAAATGTCAGTGTGATTATAACTACTCCCACTTTACATAGAAGAAAATTGAATCTTAGCAAGGTCAAGCAACTTTCTCACAGCATGAGAAGAACAAAACACGGGACCACACACACTTCCTTTGCCTGCAGACTTAGCATTCTTTCTCATAACACCAAGCTGAAAGCAGATTTCTTATTGGCATTCTAAAGTTAACTGCCATAGACCAAAAAGTAAGTAATAGCCACATTTCTGTGTACTAGGAGCACAGCACATTAGTTAGATATAGAGGGACAAAGAAGCTGATAGGGAAGACACAGAATGGTTGGGAGATGGTTGAGAGCTTCCAGAAGTGAAAGGTGGGACCTCTCCCTGCAAGACTCTTTTCCAGTTGCATAATGATATGTTTGATTTGGCAAAGTTCCTTGGCATGAAAAGGCTGCTCCCATTTGTAAATCCAGCCACACAAATCCAAACCACTGCTGTCCCCACGCCCGGCTGCTTGTTACCTACCAGCATCTGGCATCTGCCTGCCATCATGAATTTTAAAGCGTTAACTCTATCATCTTTGTTCTTTGGTGTTTAATAACAATACCTGTTCCTAAGAGCTTTCTTTAACTTTCCAGCTATTCAGTAGGGAAAATATAGACACAGAATAAACAAAAATTATATCCTTTCATTCTCATGAATTTATCTTGTGAAGATTTAACATCCTATTGTAAGTCTCACCAATGAGCTGGCCAGCAGCTGCAAGCTGGAGAACAGTGCTGCATTTCACTCTGCCCTGACTGTTACTGCTTTTTCCAAATAGCCAGGGTGTCACACTGCCCTTTGTGCCAACTCTGAGAAAATTCCAGCCATGCCACCATCAAAGGTCTCAGAATACCTAGAATCTTCGTATTCTACCCATTTACTTTGATCCAAAGGAAGCAGATATCAGGACTCATGTGTTCATTCTCCATGAACCTCAAAACCCATCAATCTTAATCCACCCAGCATCTCTAAAGAACCTCTAGATACCTGTTCACACCTGGATCTTTAAACTCTTCCTTTGTAGAGGAAATTAACTCCCCTGAAGACTGCCATTGTTACCTGGCAAAGCCATTTTACTCAGATGTCCATGAATCCTACATCATATTAGTATCTCTAAGCCTAACATCCTTTCCTGTTGATGCTCCAAATCTTATATTGTCCCAAAGACTGTATAAGAGGAGAGTCTTTGTGCTCATCAAGGAGACCATTTGTGTAGGTTTATATTGCCTACTAATGTAGACCTGCTCTCATCATTGCTGTTAGCAGAGGTTCTTCCCATTCCATTCTATCTCTTATTCATGTGCTCCTTCTCCCAGGGGTTCTAGGACTTTATAAGACATGTTACTTTCAAAGAGTGTTAATAATGCTCATCTGCTTGCAGCTGGGCTTGTTTAGCATCCCAGAGTGGGGCAATGCCAAGATCGTATTCACCCACTCCCTGGTGACATAAGAAGGCACACCAGCCTGCCCTCTCTGTCTCTGAATCCTGTGAGAGCAAGGGCGGGACTTACTCATCCTATCATCTCACTTTGCACTGCTCCTGACACAGATTAAGTTTTCAGAAAATGTTTTATGACTCGTCTCTGAATCAGGCAGCTTCTCATGCCTGAACAACTTTAAAATTATGAGGGCTACAGAGACTTCCATGGGAACCAAGGAGATAATCACACAAAGGTCATCAAAGAGGTCCCAGGAAAGACAAACCACCATGCCACTCCAGGACAGCTGGTGATATTGCTACTGACTCTGCACTCTGGCAGCTGGAGGCTTTCTGCCCCAGGACAGCCTTGAGCCAGTGCGGGCAGGCACTATGGAACAGGCTCTCAGACCTGCACCTTCAAGATGGAAATCTTATCATTTTAAGATAACTTGGAGCGTTTGGATTTCACGGGCACTGGATGACTTCAGGGACTAAGCCATTGCAAGTATAGGTCTGATAAGTGATTAGAAGAAAGCAGGTGGTTTTATTAGTGAAGAAGAAGCTCAGGCGTGGAACTAAACTCAGAATAGCTGAATGCCTTTAAGAAGTCTCTTTGACCTGTGATAACAATCTCACATTAAGTTTTAAAAGGAAGTGCTTGCTTCCTTTAATCTTACTCCAGGGATAGTAATATTTCTCACCAAAAGAAAAAAAGTTGGAAAGAAGAAGTAGCACCTGGTTAGTCCTGCCAATGTCTTGGGCTGTCACAAGACACACAAGCCAGGTGCCCCCTTCTCAGGTTCCTTTTCAGTAAACCAGGGTCTGACTCCTGATCTCCCCACAGGATTTTTATGAAGATCAAATGAGATGGCAGGTGAACAATGCTTTGATGACAATAAATGAATAAATCATGGTGTTAGCACCAACCGTTACACATTTGCAGATGGTGCCAGGTCCTCTCAAAGCTACCACACTCCTGGGACAGTAGGAGATGGCTGGTGACAATGATTACCCTTCCCGTTTATGTAAGGAAAGCTAGACTAATGCCAAATATCACCTTGTCTCAAATTAATGAAACAGTAAGTAGCCAGGAAACAGACACAACCTTTATATAATTGTCCAAGTACAGTTCTGAGTATAATTAAATTGGTGTTCATTATAAGAGGGTTAGGAACCACAATTTTAAATTAGAACCCAGTTTTTGCTCACTGTGAAAATATTACTTCTTAAAATACTAACAATAATATCAATAATGACAGTAATAAACACGCATCGAGGACCTGTGTAGAGCAGGTCCTGTGCCCAATGTTTGACATTACAGTACGATTCTCGCTACATAAGGGCTTCCTAGCCCCATGATGTGTGGTCTTTTAGAGAGCCAAATTCACAACTGATGTTGGTTAATATCACTATTTTTCTTGTTAAATGTACAGAAGTACATTAATATTATATCAATAGTTGTGTTAATATGCTAACTATATTAATAAATTTATATTTTGGGGGAAACTGTTTTGAGTAATGTTCACAGGTCATGTCAACAGCCAGTTCCATCAAGGACACCCTGTAATTTATTACAGCCCTCTTGCTTACGGCTCCCCATGAACTCATTTATTTGAGTCAACTACTTGTTAAATAGATGGAATGTTCTAAAAGGCAAACTCTATCTGGGTAAGAAAAAAATCAGGTCTCTGACAGGGAAGCAGAGGGGACTTGGGAAGCGTGGAGACCTGCTGATGCCCTTCAGTAAACTGCATGTGACTACCTTGTGACCATCACCCTTGCTGTAGAATCAGAGTCCTGATGAGTCAAAGGAGACCTACACCACAGTAAACCAAACCAGTAGTGTTAAAACATTTTGAGGAATACTCTGGAAAGAAAGGCACTACCTGTCTGCACTGCCTTTTCCTACATGCCACTGGGCAACTGCATGCTGGGTGACCACACTTAGGAGTTCCCTAGAGTGAGTATAGACTCCCACTCTACTCTAGACAAAGCAGCCACCATTGTTCCTACCATTGGCCTAAAATGTGCAAATGGAGACACAAGAGTGAAGAGAACTTACACTGGGTCCTCCGTGAGTGGCAGGCCAGAGACTTGAACCCATGTCTTCCAACTCCTCGCCCAATGCTCTGGCCACTTCATTTGATTATGACTTATTGCTGCATAGGATTGGGTTATAGTTGACAAAAGGAAATCTGTCTTCATTCTCACCGAATGATCCAGTTAATAAGACCCTAGAATAACTTGGTTTTAAGTGGGTTTCCTCAGAAAGTTTATGTAATAGTGACTTGTGGATAACAAAATAACAGTAATTTGAGCTTTTAGTAAAGTATAAAGTCATTTTTAGTATAAAAATCATTTTTAAAGGTCAGACCATAAATAATTTTGTGTGGTTGAGAAAACCTATAAAATAAATGACATGAAATTTTACATTATAAGGTATGAGAACAAAAATTATTCTAAAGGCCCAAACCTGGGAAGGAGAAAAGAAAACTTTTAGAATCAAAGTAAATATGGAATCTACTGATTCCCTATGCTCTTATACAGTATATCTATTCTGAATGGCAAGATAAATGTCAATAGCATAGAGATATAAGCCGCACATCGTTTATGTAATTCAACAAAGCTTTCAGTTTTCAGCCATGTAATGAAAACTAAATTTTGACTAGTCAAGAATTTTCTTAGTTTTCAGCAAAGCTGTAGAGGTGGATACTGTGATGCCTTCTTTGGAGCCAACATATTCCATCGTGCAGGTGTTGGGAATGTCACCTGCCCATGGCTCACAGCCATGACTTTCCTGGGTGTTATGGATGGAAATGTGTCCACTGAAATTTTTTTTACATTGAAGTTCAAACCCCTCATTACTTCAAACTGTGACCTTATTTGGAAATAGGGTTATTGCAGACATAATTAGTTAAGTGAAAATGAGATCATTAGAGTGTGCCCCACAAATTCCAACTTTGATTCCAATGGGTGCACACCAGCTAGGTGTCCTATACTTACACTCAATTCTGACACTATTTACCTAAAAATAGTGTCAGATCCCACAGGTTAAGGGCTCAGTCCCAAGTGTTCCATTAATTTTCTAGAATGACTCACAGAACTCAAGTTTACTTACTAGATTATTGATTTATTATGGAAGGATATAATTCAAGGACAACCATATAGAAGATATGAATAAAGCAAGGTATGGAGAAAAAACAGAAGCTTGTATGCCACTCTCCCCATTCTTCACACATTTACCAACCCAGGCTTTCTTCCCTGGGAAAACATCCTCTCGGGTTTTTATGGAGGCTTAATTAAGTAGGCATGATTGATTAAATCATTGACCATTGCTGATTCAACCCCTAGTCTCTCACCTCCCAAAAGGTCAGAGTGTGGGACTGAAAGTGCCAACTCTCTACACACATAGTTTGTTCTCCTGCCAACCAGCTCCCAATCCTTAGGTGATTTGCAAAATTACCTGGTTAGCGTAATGGGAGACATCTTTATTGCCCTCCTCATTTAGGCAATTCCAAGGGTTTTACAAGGTCTATGCCAGAACCAGGCACAGAGATAAAATATGTATTTTTATAAACCACAATATTGCAGCCCTAATCCAATAAGACTGTTGTCCTTATAAAAAAGAGAGAAGTTTGAGCACAGACACAGACATGCACAGAGGAAAGATGCTCTGAGGAGACACAGGGAGAGGACAGCCATCAGCAAGCCAAGCAGCGAGACCTGGAACAGATCCTCCCCTCCCAGCCCTTAGAAAGAACCAACCCTGCTAACGCCTTGGACTTGGACTTCCAGTCTTTGGATTGTGGGGCGGTAAATGTCTATTTTTTAAGCCCCACAGCCTGTGGTAGTTTGTTACAGCAGCCCTAACAACCTAACGTACCTGACAAAACCCTTTGCCTTAGAGAACAGTTGCTCTGCCTGAAGTTGGCCCCCCACCACCAGGGGCAGTCAGCGGTAATGATTGGGGTCTGCAAGGATGCAAAGGCTCTCCCATTGGCCTCCATCTGTGAGCACACTGAGGGATCACCTGGGGCAAGAGCACCCCATAGGCTCCTTGTCTCCCTGTAACCACCATCACTTCTGTAGAGCCTCGCTCTCAGGCAGACAGCGCTGCAGACGCGTGTCCCTCACAAAGTCTGTCTCCCAGGATCCCTCTTAAGACAGATGACCATAACTTGAGCATTATAGATGTCAACCTCTATCAGGATTTGGTTTTATTAGATTTATGTGGACACAAGGGCACTAGAGAAACACCACAAGATCATGGGTCTGAACCCACAGAGGGTGATCCCCAAGGCTGTCTGGACACCTTCCCGTGTCTGAATCCAGAGGGTGGGCCTCTGACTGGTGCCAAAGACAACCATGAATCAGAAGCTCAAGGAGCTGGAACATGAAGGACCGATGCTTCTGGTGGCTAATAGAGAGGGAGGTGCCTCTGTGCTACCGGGCCCCTGATAGATGGCTTCTCATTAGTGAAGGCTTTGTCAGAGCAGGAAGCTCATTGCCATTTTAACCTAATACCAGGATGCAGGTGGAACGTAAGTTGACCTATGCTGTGTAGAGTGACAGCAAGGAGGGCAGGGTTCTGCTTGGAGCCCCAGGGTGAGCTCCTCTAATCTGGGGTTTATCAAATGGACACGCAGAGGAGGGCCTCTCAAGTCATTTTTTTTCTGGTGCCCTGCTCAATACCTGCACTCAGGAAGGAACAGTAGGTCTCTGTTCTGTGTATTTATATGCTGAGGAGCTGGTTAGGGTCTCTGGGAAAGGGACGCAGGTGGAACTGACAGAGAGAGGCTGTCCTGTACTTAAGATTAGAGATCAGTCTTCTCATGCTCTTATTTCCAGGACCTCCCTGAACATAGTCCTGAACATGGCCCTGTGGTTCCCCAGTGCTAAGACCAATAAAGAAATTTGTATAGAGAGGAGGAGTGCGGAAGGATGGTCACCTTCATGATAATGATGGTTTTTCTTGGGGTGGCAACATTTCAAATAATTCTAATTTTTAATGCAATGTCTATTAAAGTCTTGTTTATCTTTTTGCAACTATATACTCAGGAAAGCAAAAGAAAGCTATTTTTATCAGGGGGAGAAGCAAGTGTTAACAGACCTCCAAAGTCACCCTCTAGTTGCTGGCTGCACAAAGGTGTTGGTTCCCCTGTACCTCACTATGTAAGTTTTGCCTCCAAAAGCCTGCCTCCTTCTTCTGGGGTGGGGGTGGGGCAGAATGCAAAGGAGGGACACGGATGAGGGGAATGATCTGATGCTTTAGGGGGCAGACACCACAGAAAGCACTTCCTGGTAGGAGGAATGTTTAGTGTCAGGGAGACTAGAGGCAAAACACCATACTCCATGCTCTCCCTGGGATTTGAAAACAGATCCAGCATTCCCCCCGCTGCTGTGTCAAGCACAGCCACATGCACAGTCACCTAGGGGGTGATTGAGAAGTGTCACCCATGGCTCACCACCAGTAGTTGATGTCCCAGCCCTTAGGCATCAAAGCCTCCAACAAACACAAACAGCCAAACCCTGGACAGAAAAATTCTCTGCTCACGTGATGGAGATGGACAGAGCAAGATCAGCTTCCCCAGTGAGCATTGGCCCCCAGGGCCAGCAGGTCTCTTCTGCAGCTGATGCAGGATCATTGACCTGCACGCACTGCTTTCGTGCTGCAGCAGAAGGAACTGGCCCCCTTCCTGCAGGGGACAGATAGAACAATGGGGTTGTCCGGGCAAAACAAAAAGAGCAAAACAAAAGAGCCTACACTGAGTCTTAAAGAGGAAATGGTGTTTCTGCATAAAGTGACAAGTCCAGTAAAGATGGAAGGACTTATTACCTTGATGAGGAAGAACGCCAGGCCCAGGCCCCACTCTTACTCAGCCCACAGGCAAGCAAAACACTGAGAGCATGAGACCACCTCTTCCACCAGGGGGGTTATTCACTTTGTCTCAGTGCAACCTGCCCCACCCAGGACTGTGCACAGGATGACCCTGCAGATGCTCCCTCCTAGTAGGGAATGTACCATTGTTCTGGTCCCCGTGGGTAGGAGACTGGCAGGTGTTGTGCTGCTGGTGGTCTGGGATTCAGGACCAGTTCCACCAGAAAGCATGTTTCAGCACCTGCATGGAGCTGAGTTCAGTGGCATTTAGACATGAGGTAGGTACAGCCACGCCCACACCTGCAGGCTTAAAAAAGAAAAAGAACATGGTGCTGTGAACCTGGGCTAACCAGAAAACAGCTGCCTATTCCAAGGATCTAAACATCTGATGTCACTGGTGAGGGCTGGCTCACAGCTAGAAGGGTACAATGTGGCAACAGCTCTTAAGAGGCACAGAAACAAAGACCCCCCAACCATCCAACCAGGCCCCAGAGCTCTGCCTGCTTCTTGACACTCCTCTACATGCATCACACAGTCACTGGAGGCAGATGCAGGGGTCGTGCTACCCACAGAAAAGTTTCCTTGAAGCTACCTGTTGGTCTGCAGCCTCCTAGCCTTGGCCCTGGCCCTGGCTTTGTATCCACAGGTGGGACTGACCTCTGCCTTTTCTGGCCTCTCTGTGACCAACTGCAGCCTGTCACTGAAGGCTGCTTAGCCCAGTTTCATTTCCTTTGAGTGAAGCAGGAGGGTGGCTTGCCAAAGTCTCAGTATAGAGGATGGTTGGGAAGGGAGAATATTAGACAGGCTCTGAGGATGGCTTTCTGTGTTGACAGTGCCTCCATTGAGAATGTGGTTATGGGTGGTAGTATCCCCAAAGATCCAGTGAGCCCTGTTTTGGGGCCACATAGAGGCAGTGAGCAGGCATCTCCCCAGTTTCTATTATCACTGTGGTTGAGCCCTGCTGTTGCTGCTGTAAGCCATTCATAGTAGCTCAGAGGGGAACCAGTGCTGAAGCAAAGAGCAAGTCGGCTCTGACACCAAGGAGACAGATGATAAATTGGAATGATGAATTTGTGATGCTGAGGCGACATCAGGTAGGAGGGCCCATTTATCACATTCACAGCACAGCCTGCAATGGAAGATCTTTGAGGTTTTTGGTTGGTTGATGGAGAAATGGAAAGTTCAACCAGGGGTTTAGATAACAATCCAGTGTGAGATGCTAATTTAGTAACCCATGCTTAGGAAGCAATTGAGCTGACTCATTTTATCCACGTGTATCCTTTTACGTTTATGGTGCCACATAAACAATTTATCCCATGTCCCAGCACACACTGACATGTCACTTAGTACAGCACAGCCTGGCTCCCTGGGAAGAGGCATTCATTGTAAACTTAAAAAGCCTGCCTCCACAGTGCTTCTGTTTCCACTGCAGGTTAAATCCACAGCGAGATGATTCTGGAAATGGTGGGGACTGTGAGCACGCCCAGTGATCTGCCCGCCTCACTGTGGGATTCCATTCCATTCTCCACAGGCTTCACCGCACCTGTCCACAGGCTTCAGTGATTATGTCCTGGGCTGCTGGACTTCTGTGTTAGGGGACAGCCAATATGCTGTGCTGTTGTTTCTCCCAGCCCCACGCGTGCTGACTTGATCACTTCCCCACGCTGGCTGGAGGACAGCCAGCCTTGCGCCTGCTGTGACTATTAATACTCCCTACCTGTTCAGGACTCCTGGTCTTCTGTTCACTTTTAATTTGCATCTGGGGACACAAAAATATGCTTTCTGGTTGTGCCTCAACCCCAATCTCAGAAAACAAACAAGCATATTATGAAACTGAAATGTTAATCGAAAAGGAAGTGGCCTCATCATTCAGTTAAGTAAATAAGTTTATTGAGGTTATGTGATGTATTCAAAGTTACCAGAAGCTCCTGAGCTATAGTACAAGTCCTAGACTTTAAATCCAGTGCTTTTTCCACAATTGGTCAAGATCCCCATTCCTCAAAGGCTCCAGGCCACACACCACACAACTCCCACGAAGTGCGTGTTAGTGCCCACACCTACACTATCTCAGCTAAACAGACACAGGAACCAACCTAACAAACTCAAAACCCTCTGTACACTACCACTCTGCAAAAGAAGAAAAAATAAGCATGTATTCTGCAATTTTTTTACAAGTCACTTCAATCTGAACACTCCAGGCTCTGGAAAATGCTCAGCCCCTGAAAATAGCCCCCTTTGTGCCTTGAACGCTAAAGCATCGCTGCTTATCAGGGCCCATTATTAGTCAGTTCCAACTTCCTAACAAAGCACCACAAACTAGAGTGGCTTAAAAACAGAGATTTATCATCTCAGAGTTCTGGAGTGCTGCAGTCTGAGGTCAAGTGTCGGCACACAGGGTTGGTTTCTTCTTCAGGTGTGAAGGAGGATCTGTTACAAGCCCTCTTCTGGCTTCTGAGGTTTGCTGGCCATCCTTGGCATCCCTTGGCTTGTAGAAACATCACCCTGGTACCTTATTCCGTCTTTGAGTGGTGTTCTCCATGTGTGTGTGTATGTGTACAAATTTCCTCTTCTTTATAAGAATACCCATCATATTGGATTAGGGCCACCTGAGTGACCTCACTTAGATGGATTACCACTGTAAGATAAGCCCATGCTCTAAGGCACTAGAGGTTAAGAAGTCAGCACATCTTTTCTGGAGGGACACAGTTCAACCCACAACAGCTGGTGGTTGGATAAGGTGAGTAAGACCCCCACTATAAGGGTGGTACAAGCACAGCCCTGAGAGGGAAGCTGCCCCTTACATTTGGTCCCTGGCTTCCTCATGTGCCTCTAATAGCAGCCTTGCTGGTTGTGTTAATAAAAGAGCTCTTATCTCCCCTCTTTGGACCCAGTTCATGGGCAACCAGGCCAGAGCCTTCTCAAAGTGACCAAACCCAAGCTGGACTCAGATGCCCTTGTTCTTCAAGAGACTCAAGCCTTCCTTCTGGAGCCTTAGGATTCCTCATATTATTCCTTCAAGCTGAGTTCCCTGTCAGGAGACTCCTCAATTCCTTGGGCATCTCCTAATGACCACCCAACTGGCCAGGTCAGTGGTCACACAAACATCTCTGAGTACAGGTTGTAGGAGGCTCGGTCCTCTACTGGACCACCTTTGCACTGGAAAGATGTAAGTACAAGAAAGTGAGGTTGGTGTGGGGGTCATCCAAAATGCACTCATGTTCCTTGTTATGGTGAATGGAAGAAGGCTGTCTACATAGAAGAGACAAGCCATCCTCCAACTAGACAAGGAAAGTCTTGCTGATGGCATATAGACTCCACATGACCAAGAGAAGGAAAAATCTAAAGACAAAGAACTGTAGGGGTATCTTAGCTGAGTCTTGTCCTAGAAACCACCTTAGAAAGATTGGATAGGGAAATCAGAATCAATTCAAAGAGAAAGATTATTTGAACAACTGGGGTTCAGGGAGGACCTCGACCTCACCCACCATGGGCACA
This sequence comes from Carollia perspicillata, assembly GCA_004027735.1. NCBI lineage: Eukaryota > Metazoa > Chordata > Mammalia > Chiroptera > Phyllostomidae > Carollia > Carollia perspicillata. Next base: position 23,774 of record PVKM010014490.1, read on the forward strand.
AACAGGCTACACAGAGGTTGTGATGAAGAGCAGGGCTCTGAGCCATGTGGTCCCGGAATGACTGCTCTGCCAGTTACCTCATGGTCTGGTTCACTTCCTTTGGTTTCTCTGTGCCTCAGTTTTCTTATCTCTGTGATCAGAATACTAATAGCTCCTACCTCACTGGTTTGTAACAGATATAAGCGACTTGGAACAGTGCTTGGCACATAAAAATGCCCAATAGCTCGTAGTTGTGATGATTACTGTCTGTATAGGGCCTATCCAGAAAAAGTTCAGCCATTGTTAATATAATGAGAACAGTTTGCACCACATCGATGTAATCTGGCAGCCAAGGAGAGTGGACTGGAATGCACATGTGTGAACAATGACAACTTCACTAAACTAGTTAGTGGGGGTGGTACACACCCTTGAGCATGTGTCCTGTGTGGCTGTCACATTCAAAATGACTGGGCGAGTAGAGCAATGAATCTGCATCAAATTTTGCATTAAGTTTGAACATCCCTCCTCAGAAACTATTAGGATGATTCAGACAGCTGCAGCTATGGGCAACTGGTGACTGGCAGCTTCATCACGACAATGCATTACATCTCGTCCAGAATTTTCTGGTGAAACAACAAATCACCCAGGTGACTCAGCCCCGCTATAGCCCAGATTTGGTGCCCTGCGACTTCTGGCTTTTCCCAAAACTAAAATCACCTTTGAAAGGGAAGAGACTTCAGACCGTTGATGAGATTCAGGGAAATATGATGGGGCAGCTGATGGCGATTGGGAGAAATGTGTGAAGTCCCAAGATGCCTACTTTGAAGGAGACTGAGGCATCATTGCCCTATGTACAGTGCTTCTTGTATCTTGCATCGTCTTCAATAAATATCTCTATTTTTCATTTTGCATGGCTGGATACTTTCTGGACGTATGTACTTTCTTGTACTTCTTTAGACCTCAGAGAATTTAAATGAGTAAATTTGTTTTATTACATTGTTTTATTTTTAATATTAAATGCTTTTCAACCAATGTTTGACTCCTTTTGGGAGAGAATCCAGGCAGAGAAACCTGAAGGGACATAAAATTCTGCACAGATGCCTGCACAAACCTTACACTGGTCACAGCCAGGGACCCCCCCATCTTGGATGTTGGAATGTTGCTCACGCTGATACCCTTGTTCCTCTGAAGAGCAGGCCAGGAAAATGTAGGGCTATTTTGCCCATGGCCAGGGCGCTGTGGTTCTCCTCCCCACGCATTCAAATCCTCCATTTTCCTCAATTCATTCACCTGGGGCGCTTTTCTTTAAAGCAAACCCCTAGATTCAGAACTTCCCATGAGAATACCACGAAGAATTTCTACTTTGTTCTGAGTTGTGCATTTGTTTTCTTTCATGGAGTTTCAAGAAGTCTTTGGGGCACTGTTTTGCTTTTCGTCTCATTCAATTCAATTCACTTCAGACCAATTCAATCTGCAATAGAGATGGAGTTATAACCCTTGATTCCATGTTTGCTATTACCATTCTCGTGGGGCAAACTGATGAGTTCTTTGCTCAAAGCATTTTGAATAAAGTGGCTTTTCTATCTACCTTGAGTCTGTATCTGTATAGCAGTCAACTACATGCCTCACAGTGTTCATGGAGAGGAGCCTTCATGGCCCACACTTAGAAATGAAAATTATATCACATAGGAAAGAACTCTGTCCAGAAAAGAAAACACAAACAGTGGGCAGTTACAACATTGCCTTTGAGACAGGCAGGTTAAGAAAACCAGATTGAACAAAGGCAGGCTGAGGCAGGGGAGAGCCCCAAGAACCTGGAGCAGCAGGTGACAAAAACTTGCAGGTGTGATGAGGTCACAATCATGGGGCACATGTGAGAGGTCAGTGTCATGGACATTCTTAACAACAACATTCTCCATGTGCCCCGGGAGCCTCCAGGATGAAAACAGAGACAGCAATGCTCATGTTTTGTCTTAGTCTGCACAGGCTGCTCTAACAAATACAACCCACCCAGTGGCTTAAACAATAGACATTAGTTTTCTTTCACTTCTGGAGGCTAGACATCCAAGATGAGGGACTCAGCATGGTAGGTGTCTGGTGAGGCCTCTTCCTGGCTTGAAGACGGCCACCTTCTCAGTGTGTCCTCACATAGCCTCTTCTTTGTGCCAGTGTGAAAAGAGACATCTCTTTCTTTCTCTTCTTATAAGGCCACCAAGTCTATTAGATTAGGATCCTACCACTTACAACCTCATTAGACCTTAGTTACCTCCTAAAGGTCTTCTCTCCAAATATGGTGGCAATAAATATTGGAGTGAAGAGTTCAACACACAGATTCTGAAGGGAGATATTCAATCCACAGAACTTGAAAAAGAAAGGAGTTAAGAGAAGAAATAAATGAATTTATTTTGTTTATATATGTGAAACAATTAAGCTCAGAGTTAATAGATATGAACTGGTTAGATGTCCACTGAAATGTTTCTCTTTCCATTTGTTTTCTTGAAAGGAACTTGTATGCATGAATTACATATAAATGCCCTTTCTAAAAATCACGTGCAACTCTTTTCCTGGAGGTTTAAAAGAGAAGACAAGCTTTCCGATAGGATATGTGTAGATAGCTTTGGCTGGGACTCTGACTTCTGAAGTATATTAAATGTTTTAGAACAGAGGCATAAAAATGAACACGCAGTATTTGCTACACACGTGCTTTTGGCCCGGTGTGTGCAGTCTGGGATTTGTTTGCATCCTCTCCCCCTGTCATTCAACTCTGCAGGCTGGCTGAAGGGAGAGAAAATTTCACTTGTTCTCCCAAAACACGTAAAAGATTTCTGCCATATGCCTGGAGCCAAGATTTAGGTGTAAACCTCCCAGATTGATCTGGAGACTCAAATCAATCCATCTGGAAAATGCAAGAGAACTAAAAAGCTCAGTGAGCATGTGGTGGTCTGTGGGGAGCTTTTTCTTGCTAAATATATTGATTTTGACAAAAACATTGAGCTTCTGCTGGGGAATGTGTCTTGTCATCTTACTGCTGACCTCCACTGCTCCACCCTTGACCTGGACCAAGTGTGTCTGTTAGTGCTTCATCCAGTTCTTACTTTGTAAAGGACGGTGGCATTTGGCTACAAGTTGGCTGTAACTGAGGACCCTGCATACAGTCTCCTTGCTTCCAGCACCAGCAGGAGCTGCAGACTGGGCTGGGCTGCACTACAGAAGGCAGGCAGCTCAGCTTCTCACCTCCATTCTGTTTTCCTCAGTGTCCTCTGCACAACGCCCAGCCTAATTTGTGAAAGCACATCCTTCTCAGAAACTTTTTCATGAAAAAAAAATGCTCAGTGTGTTTTTGCTTTACAAAACATTTAACTGTCTCTCCTCACCCTTCCTTCACACCAGTTTAAATTCTTTATTAATGGTTATGCTTCTGGATAGGTTTTTAAAAAATCATTTGTTACCCTTAACTGGCAAATTGGACCATCAAATCAAATTGTGCCTTTTGCATCATGATTATGATTATCATACATGAGAAAGTCAGGACAAATTTTTACTGAACAAATATTTGAGGTTTGATCATTGTCCGTGTGTTTCACAGTAAATGATGGTTTGGTCTTGTCTGTGCTGAATCACATTGCACCAGTCACCCCTGCCCCGTGATATTTCTCTGTTTATTAAAAACTTGTTTATTTATGTCTAGATATTGGTTAGGTAGCCCAGCAAATATATTTACTAATTTATAAAAGTCTGTGCTAACATCTTTTTGATGCGCATGAAGGGAATGCTCTTACTCTCTCAGGCCCCAGCCCAGTTCTTGCTGTCCTTAGCTTACCTGATGCTTGTGTTTGGCTGTCCTGTCCTGGGTGTTCGCCATGCATCCCTCCCAGCCCCTCTCCTCCAGGAAGCATGGCTCCCAAACTCCCATTGCGAAACCCCCCCCCCCCAGGGACCCTTCTGCTCTGTGTAAACATCCTGGGTCCAGGACAAACTTCCCTTTACCACAGAAAAATACAACACAACGTCATTTCTCTAAGCCTTAACATCCTCAAGAAAGAAGGATGGAGTTTATTAAGTTCAGGAATTATCCATTTTTTAAATTGCTCTAACTCACTAGATAAAAGTTTGTTGAATAATGGTTCCAAACAAAACAAAGTAGTTAGCTTTTGAAATTATTTCCTAACTTATCTTTCTCGAAAGTTTATTTCAATATATTTCTAAATAATCTTTTCCAACTTAAATATAATTTTTAGATTAATGCAATTAATCTCTACAAGAAACATTAAATATTTTGAATACATAATAACTGGTTTATGGTTTGGAAAAAGCAAAATGGAGAAAACATTATGATTGCTAAATTTTAGTCTCTCTTGGGTGGAAGCCAACACTCATTCATTCGCATTCATTTATTCATCAGCCCTTTTGCTCTAAGCCACTCACAGATACAAATTTCTAAACTAGGTGCTACTAAACATTCATTTTGCATTTAAAGATATTTTATCAAGTACAATGAGTTGATGCTCAATTATGTTAAGAGAACACAAAAAGAGGTTATACTAATATCAGGCCTTGACTACAAGATCTCAGGTTACTGTTCTGTATGAGTCATGGAGCTGGTGGCTGCCATACCCATCCTCTGCTATGCTAGGTTCCCCGAGTTTCTTTCTGAGTGATTTCCTAAGCATGTGTGCCCCCATCATGCCCACTGAGTCTTTCAGAGCCTGGCTCTGGCCTCTGTAGCCTCAAGAACACTATGCTCTTGATTCCAGAAAGTACCCTCAATGTAGGAACAGCCACAACATAGGTGTAAGACCTGAAATCAACATCTTCAAGCAGAGCCTGAGTGTATGGCATGAGTAGTGTAGATGCTTCCAAAGTACCAATGGCATTTTCATCCCATCATCCTTATTGTGAATGTTTCCAGATACAAGATAAGGAATATCCATATGGACTCCCCACCCATGGTGGCACTTCACTGAGACCCCATCTCAGGGCACACGGTGTGTATCATCTCTGCACTGCCTGCAGGAGCAGTGCCTGCCTCAGAGACATGTCCTCTCTGTCTGTCTTACTGGCCAGCTGAACACAAAAGGAGTCAATGAATATTGATAAGTAGATGAACTAATAAATGGACACAACTACGCCATGTTGAAAACAATAGAAGTTTCCACCACACTTTCCTGCAGGCTTTAAAACGGTTTTATGGAGACTCATTTAAAAACCCAATTCT
>PVKM010014491.1:0-28950 GCA_004027735.1 Carollia perspicillata
GTAACTAACTGCTTTTATCTTGCTGCTTTTAAGATTCTTTCTTTATATTTAACCTCTGGCCTTTTAAATATGATATGTCTTAAAGTGGGCCTCTTTGCATCCATCATAATTGGGACTCTTGGTGCTTCCTGGACTTGCATGTCTATTTCCTTCACCAAATTAGGGAAGTTTTCTTTCACTTTTTTCAAATAGATTTCCAATTTCTTGCTCTTCCTCTCCTCCTTCTGGCACCCCTGTGATGCAAATGTTGCACTTCTCGAAGTTGTCCCAGAGGTTGTTTATACTGTCCTCATTTTTTTTTTTTTTTTGGATTCCTTTTTCATCTTGTTGTTCTGATTGGTTCCTTTTTGCTTCCTTATTTTCCAAATCATTGATTTGATTCTTGGCTTCACCCACTCTACAGTTGTTTCCCTGTAAATTGTTCTTTACTTCATTTAGTGTATCCCTTATTTCTAACTGGATCTATTTTGTGCTGTTAAGGTCCTCACTAAGTTCCTTGAGCATCCTTATAACCAGTGTTTTGAACTTTGCTTCTAACAGATTGCTTATCTTTGTTTCATTTAGCTCTTTTTCTGGAGTTTTGATCTGTTCCTCCATTTGGGCCATGTTCCTTCGTCTCCTCATTTTGGCAGCCCCCTGTGTTTGTTTCTGTATATTAGGTAGGCCTGTTTGATTCCGTGTCTTGGTGGTGTGGCCTAATGTAGTAGGTGTCCTGTAGTGTTCAGTGGCACAGCCTCCTCTATCACCCAAGATGGGTACTCAAGGTGCACCCATTGTGTGGTCTGAGTACACACTCCTCTTGTAGTTGAGACTTGGTCACTGTTGGCAGATCAATGAGAGGGATTTACTCAGGCCAGTCAGCTGCAAGGATTGGCTGTGACCACTGACCACCAACCTCTACCCTCCATGGATGATCTGCTATGCAGGGGCAAGGTGGTGGTGCTCTAACATAGTCTGTAGCTGTCCACTGGGTGCACTGGCCCTGGCATTTCATAGGTAGTCCAGGCCAAGGACAGCCCCCACCTGTGTTTTGCCTGGGACCACCCTGCCTGAGCTATAAGGCAATCTGAGATGGCTGCTCCTAGTTCTGGGCCTGGGGCTCACTGGGGCCAGCTCTTGCTTTTTTGATAGAATTTAGGAAGTTGTGAAGTATGAGCCAAGGACAGTCATTTATATGGAAAAGCAGCTTGGATGTGCCCGTAAGTTGGGGATGGAGTCTCTGGGGATCTCCAAGGCAAGTCAAACAGATTGATGGAGTCTCATATATGGCACAAGCTTGCTGCATCTGTGGGCAGAGGGTTTAGAAAAGGGATAATGGCCTCTGCTCACCTTGAAGCCAGTTACTTCACTTCTTCCCTATGTAACCCAAGATGCTACCCCTGTGCTAAAGCTCAGAGTGAGTGAATCTGAGTAGGTGAGTAGGTGCGTGGGATCTTTAAGAACTGCTTGGGACTCCAGAAGTTCCTTCCACCGACTCAATTCCCACTGGTTTTTGCATCCAGAAGTTGTAGGGACTTATCTTCCTGGCACTGGAACCCTGGGCTGGGGACCTGGTGTGAGACTGGGACTCCTCACTCCTGAGATTTCCCTCCTGAATTTTTATCTACCACACGTGGGTATGGGACCAGCCTGTGCCAGGTCTACGCCCCTCCTGCTAGTCTGGATGGATGTGGTTTCTTTAATTCAGCAGTTGTCAGACTTCCATTCAACTCGAATTCGTGGTTGTGAAACTTTCATTCAGCTCAGTTTCTGTTACTCCTGAGTGATGGTTATTCTATATTTTAGTTGTAATTTTGAAGTGGTTGTGCGAAGAGGTGAGCCATATCTGCCTATGCCTCCATCTTGACCAGAAGTCCTAATGTCTTTGCACTTATTTAAAAATTGCTTCTTTGTTTGCTATAATCCTGGGGGAATATGAATGTAAGTCCTTTTGGTTATCAGCCAGCGATGCAGGGACCCATCCCTCAGGTGTCATTCACAAAAATTGGCGTGGCAGATGTGTACACAAACTTCTTCCAGAGATGCTGCCAATCTGGTTTTATTATTTGAGTGAGCAGAAGGAAGAAGGTCAGGTAAGGGCCAGCAAGCTCCCCCAACCTTCTGGAGGTTTGCTACTAGCTCCTAGATGCATGCTAAATTAGAAGCTGGCCCTCAGGCAGACCCTTGTAAAGTATGCAGTCAAACCCCTTTTAGGAAAAGACTAAGAGGTGGGTATTTTTACCTGTTCTCCCTTAGGGCTGAACCCCAGGGGCATAGCCCATGAGATCTCACCCATCCACTAAGAACTGTTTCTTTGCACAGTTGCATGTCTCATGGACATAAGCCCCATTGCTCTTCAGAGCTAGGTGTTTGGGGGACCATCCCTTTGGTGGTTGTTTTAAAAATCGGGTTTCTACTTGTATATAATATCCATATGTCTGTCTCTACATCACATATTAGGCAGCCAATAAAGGGGAGGGTTGCTGCCCTGGGGTATTTTTCTAAGACGAATTAAGCTCTGGTAATAATCAGAGCTCTTGTTCTGTTAAAAAAAATCATTTCTAAAAAGACACATAGGAACTTGCTAAAAGAGGAAATCCAGTTGGCTAGAGGACAAGAATGGGAAAGGAGACTTTGTTGTATACCATTTTCATCAACTATTTCGACACAGATGATGTACAACTCAAATAAACTTATTTTTAAGAATTTTTTTTAGAAAATAGTGTTATAGATGTGCAGTCCAAAGCCTTTGCTCCTCAGGGAGAAGCTGCGAGTTGGGAGTTCCCTCCCTATTATATGGGTCTGTGCCGGGCATGAGTTTATGGCAAGAATGTGTCCCAGCCTTTTATACCATTTTAACGTGGGTATTTTCTCATTTTCCCAATATAGAAAAGTCACTCAGCTGGTTTCGGGAGTTCTTCCAGAGGAAATTGCTCTATTCAGGGCATCCACAGGAGAAGGGAAGTTCAAGAGCCTCCCGTGTTGCCATTTTGGTCCTTCCTCAGCATTTTTACTTTTTTTTTTTTCCAGAGAGAACTAGAGAAGCACAGAAGAATTAAGAGGAACCAGCAGCTGGAAGCAGTAGCCAAAGATCATTATGAAAGTGTGTTGCTAAGGAAAAAGGGTCTGGAGCCTTGGAAGAGATTGAGAATTCAAAGCAAGCAAAACATGCAGGTAGAATGTCACTCTCCGACCCTCCAAAATTTGAAAATGGACTTTTGAAATAGGATAAACACTTAATTAGGTTTTAGGTGTTGTTTGGTGATTTAAAAGCCAGAAAGATAAATGAATTGAGTGTTTATATTTACTTGTTTGGGGTAAGAGTTTAGATTTGGTCTTCCAAGGAAGAAAAAGATTGCTGTGATTGAATAGATTTAAAGAAGCTGGAGTAAATATTTTATTATAGACCTTCAAGGTAAGATAGATAGAAGCCTCTGTCGTTATTAGCAGTGTTTAATAAAGAGAAATATAATTACCGTAAGGTCTGTTAGTCAGGTTTCTGCTGCAATAAAGCTACATAACAGCCCCCAGGTATCGGTGGCATATAACTCAGGCATTTATTTCTCTCTCACATGTCTGTGGAACAGCTGTGGATTGGGTTCAGGTCTCTTCGGAGCTTCTCTTTGTGGCTCCAGAAGTTATTCTGAGCATCCTCTTCACCTGAGGTACAGAGCTACATTTGGCAAATGTCTGAGGTACAGAGGCCAAAACCCTGTTATGTAAACCCCTGTGAAACCTCAGCTTGTATCATGTTTGCCAACATCCTGTTGGCCAAAGCAAGTCATGGGGCTAAACTAATAGTCACTGAGGGATGAAAGGGGCTTACCTACTCCACTGGGGGACGCTGTGAAATCATATGCAAGGAAACATCGATGTAGGAGAGAAACGTCAATCAGTTGCCTCCCGTCTGCACCCTGACTAGGGATCTAACCCACAGTCTGGATATGTGTCCCGACCAGGGATGGAACTCACAGCCTTTTAATGTACAGAATGACATGACACCTCACCAACTGAGCCACCTGGCCAGGCTGCTTCCTGTTCTTGATTGAGTAAAATCAAGAAAGGTGTAATTTAGAAACAAAACAATCTTTTTTAAATATATTTTATTGATTATGCTATTACACAAAACAGAATCTTGAATGAATAACCAAATTAAACTTAAAAAAATTCATTCAGAAGAATGTAAAAATAGAAACAGGAGTTTGAGCTCAGAATAACAATTATAGGCTTCCTATATAGAAAACCCAATTAAAATAAAAACAGGAAATCATAGGTCTGAAACCAGCATTTTCAAAATGTATTGTTCGTAAAACCATCTGGAGGACTTCTAAACATGCACAGTCCAGGTCCCGCCTCCTGGGGCAGGAGATAGGGAAGGGGGGCGGGTATCAGGGAGTCTTCATCTTTAAAAAGTAGCCCAGGGGGTGTTCATGTAAGTGGGCTGAGCACCATATCTTGAGAATCACCTTTCTAGTTCATACAAGTGTATTTGTTCCCTATTGCAGTTATAACAAATTACTACAACCTTAATGGTTTCAAACAACACAATCTGTTACCTTAAAATTCTGGAGGTTAGAAGTTCAAGATCAGACTTGCTAGGCTGAGGTCAGACTGTGAGCAGAACAAGTTCGTTCTGGAGGTTCCAAGGGGAGGATCTGTTTCCCTTGCCTTTTCAGGCTTCTAACAGTTGCCTGTATTCCATCGCTCATCGCCTCTTCCTCAAGTCACTCTAATCACTCCCTGATCCTCCTGTCTCCCTCTGAGGACCCTTTTGATTACATTTAGGACTCTGCCATATAATCCAAGCTAATCTCTCTCCATTTTAAAAATCCTTTACTTAGGTCCAACTTCTTTGGGACTCTCTGAGCTTCCTTGACTTCCTGGAAGTCTATTTCCTTTGCCAGATTGGGAAAGTTCTCCTTCATTGTGTTTTCAAAGAAGTTTTCAATTTCTTGCTCTTCCTCTTCTCCTTCTGGCACCCCTATGATTCAGATGTTGGAAAGTTTAAAGTTATCCTGGAGGTTCCTAAGCTTCTCCTCATTTTTTTTGAATTCTTATTTCTTCATTCTGTTCTGGCTGAACATTTATTTCTTCCTTCTGCTCCAAATCATTGATTTGAGTCTCAGTTTCCTTCCCTTTCTGTTGGTTTCTTGTACATTTCTCTTCATTTCACTTTGTATAGCCTTCACCTTTTCCTCCAGAAGCAGCAAGAAAAAAGGAGACAGTTGCCTACAAAGATGTTCCCATAAGACTGTCAGCTGATTTCTCAAAAGAAACCTTACAGGCAAGAAGGGGCTGGAAAGAAGTATTCAAAGTCATAAAAAGCAAGGACCTACACCCCAGATCACTCTATCCAGCAAAGCTATCATTTAGAATGGAAGGGCAGACAAAGTGCTTCCCATATAAGGTCAAGTTCAAGGAGTTCATCATCACCAAGCCCTTATTATGTGAAATGTTAAAGGGACTTATCTAAGAAATAGAAGAAAATAAAAAATGTGAACAGTAAAATGACAACAAACTCACAATTTAACAACCGAACCTAAAACAAAAACAAAAATGAACTAAACAAACAACTAGAACAGGAACAGAATCCTAGAAATGGAGATCACATGGAGGGTTATCAGCGGTGGGGCAGGGTGGGGGAATGGGGAAAAGGTACAGGGAATAAGAAGCATAATTAGTAAGCACAAAATAGACAGGGGCAGTTTAAGAACAGTACAGGAAATGCAGAAGCCAAAGAACTTACATGTATGACCCATGTGTGAGTGAGGGAGTGTGCAGGGCAGAGGGGAGTAAGGGGGGGGGCTAAGGGACAACTGTAATAGCATAATCAATAATTTTTTTTAAATAAAACCTTTCACTTAGTCACATGTGCAAAGTCCCTTTTACCATGTAGGGTCACCTATTTACAGGCTCCAGAGATCAAGACAAGGCCATTCCCAAGGGACCACTCTTCAGCCTATCACAACAAGATAATAAAATTTAGAACATTAATAACCCTCTCCATCTCTTTCAATTTGCAGCTAGAGAACTGACTTGCTGAAAGTCACACAGTGCATCGGTTGCAACGCTAGAGTGGAGCTCAGCACCGTCTTCCTGCACGAGTCCTGCCCAGTTCTGGCACGCCTTGTGCTATGGCAGGAATCAGAGGTGGATGTAGGTGCCAAGCACCAGTTGAAAGTAAAAAAAAAATAGAAAAGTAAAACAAAGAGTTCTGGAGAACAGTAAGAGGAAGGAATAGCTTCTCACCCATCCGAGTTGGCTTTCAGGGACAGAAAAAAATTAAGAGGAGAAAGGTCCAGTTAAACAGTTCCCGGGTTGTTTCTGACACTTTCTTCAGAAGGGTTAGTTAGCATTTTCCCTTAAACTCACATGTGCTTGTTAAACAAACAAACAAAATTAACTTTCATGACTGAACTCTTTTCTAAGTAAGGTTTTGTTGGTCCAAGTGCTAGCCCAAAAAAGACGGGTCTTGGGGTGTAGAGTCTAAGTCACCAGCCTGACCAGATGGAAAGGACAGCGTGCCCATGGTCCTGGAGTTTCGCCAGCATTTTTGAATGTCAAGTAGGAGGGAGGGGAAGAAAGGGGTGGACTGAAAGAATTCTCATTAGCTGCATGTAGGCCAAGGGGTCGGAGACGGTAAAGTGGGACCAGCGTACAGAAGCGTTCCCTCCCGTAGAGGGGCTGTGGGCAACAGTCTGGAAAGCACACGTGTAGACACGCCGAGGCTGCCAGAGTCAGATGGGGCCCGGCTCAAATAATCTGTGGAAATAGCCACCAAGAAATTAAGCCGAAGTTCCGACAGGCAACAGAAGGACTGTGAGCGGTCATTGTCAGACTGCAGTTCCATCCTCCTCTCACTTTCCGGCCACTGTGATGTAATTCAGAACATCTCCGTGTTTTCTCCTCCTCATGCTGTGTTCCCTTTACTCCACCAACCACTTTCAGAACTTTTAAGGAAGCTTCTGAGAAACTTTTTTTCCCTTTCTGGTTGTTTTCCCAGAGGATGAGGAGAAGGGCAGGGAGGAGGCTGTGTGTTTCTGGCTGCCCTTGCCTTTCGGCTCCCAGACTGTGAGGGGTCAGGACCTGCGGCCGTCTCGGGTGCCACAGAGACCTCCTGGGATGGTCGTCTTGACCAAGGAGTATGACTGCCGAGGGAGTCGCTCCCATCAGTCACATTGTCACATTCACAGTGCTGGGTGACCAGGCAAGGCCTAGAAGAATGTGTGATTGGAAAGGACCAAGAGGGAAGGGTTTCTCCCTCCTACCTCTTGAAAGAATATAAGTTCCTTTTTTAAATCTATAAACTCTGAGTTGTATTATTACTTTGATAGAATGATGCTTCGAGCCTTTTAAGTTGGTAAGATATTAAATTATTCATCACATTATTTTCCTGTCAAGTGGTTTTGTGGTTTATTGATAATGTCTAAATTTCAGCACTGGTGACAGCTCATTCTACAAAACTAATTGAAAGTATTCGTGTTTCCTCAATTAGACAGTGGTTAAGTAAGTACATGAAAAAGAGAGGTTTGTTATGGAGCTGCTGTCTGAGCTCCAACCGAACAGAGAACATTGCCAGCCACCCACTCAAAAACTCGGTGCAAGTGAAAAACTGACTTTGGAGGATGTTCATTCCAGTTTCCCAATAGCCAGCCATTCGCTGTGGTCTTCAGGGAGTCGGCATTGAAAGGCTGCTCCTGAGACGAGTCTGAACCCCCATATAATAGGGCCAATAGTCGAAGCTTTGGGGACATGGATTATTCTCTCCAGTAACTGCCTGGATGTGGTTTGCAGCATCATTTGCCAAGGGAACCCGTTTCCTTAAGCGATTTAAGATAAAAGGAATAATTTCCTTTTCCTATTTGAAAAATTGTCCAGGTGGCCAAAGAACACCACTCTTTGGCCCTACAGAGGAAATGCCTGCTCGCCTGGTTGCGGCACAGTCAGGAAAGCCTGGCGAGGAAGACGGCCCAGGCCACCCAGCTTCATTTACGGACATTGCTTAGGAGAGGCCTCCGGGGCTGGCTGCAGGTGAGGCCACGGGGAGGGGCGCTTGCAATACACGTCTCTACTCGATGCTGCATAAGCAGATCAGATGCAACCCAGAATGTGCAGTCATTATGTTTTTTCAAGAATGATGTGAAATAGTCGATCCAAATCACTGCCTTGAAATGAATGTGAAATTTTGAGGCTTTTGTTACTATAAAATTTGAGCATGTTTCTTTTTCTATAGTGTTTATAAATGATAATGTGTCATTATATCAGCTTTTGATTTTATACTCATTTCTTATCCCATAATTGCTCAAGTGATTTTACTAGAAACCCACCTCCTCACTCTTATAACTGTTTCTGCCCCTCTGGCTCCATTATTACTTCCTTAATACATGACAGAGGCTATTCTTATTGGCTGCCATATTCTCTCTTTTTGCCTCCGGTGTCCTTTGTTTTGTGTTTGTTCAGTCCTTTCTCTTTTGTACTATTTATTTGCCCTAATTCTTTGTGACGCTATTTGACTCACTTCTGTTCCTTTCTGCATCCCCAGTACCTGACTGACCAGGAAGAAGAAATACAAAAACTGTGCATACATTTTCTTCAAAAGAAGATATTCAGGACCTGGTTTAACATGGTCAGGGAGGCCAAGATTGATTCGCAGAGCAAGCACAAGATTGCAGCAGAGTATAGTGACAGGTGAGGTTTTGATCTCTGAGGAAATTCACTCATTGACTTCACAATCACGCTGCAACACATTCTGTGCCCGGAACATGTCTGAAAAAGATGAGGTGGAGGCTGGGAGAGCTGGCCATTCAGAGACACCAGGCAGAGGCGGGAGCTCCAGCCCAGCTCCCGACTACCAGGGACGCCAGGTCCCCCTCTCTAAAAGGAGGAGGATGCCGCCTTCTCTGCCTCACAGATTGGCACAAGAATAAAACGATGTGCAATGCATGAAACAGACTTAAGCAAATGTATGCGTTCTTTATTCCCTGGGGGTTAAGGTCATTTGATATATTTTCCTTTATTTTGTAATTTTAAGTGTTTTGGATAGAAATGCTCTAAGCTCTATTACGCACTTCCTTTGACAGTAGACAAATGACCTGCCCTGTTTTGGTGACGGGGTGTCATTGCCTATTGAGCACAGCATGGAGGGCAGATGCCTCCACGTCCTGGGGCGTGAGGACTGTCCTGTCTGCACAGAGGCCTCACCCTCCCCCGGCGGGTTTCCCTGACCTCCTGTGCCCGTCAGTCCCTCCCACCCACGTGTGTTGCTTACTTTTCTTTTCTTATTGGGTCTTTGTCCATTACTATTTAGTCCCTTAGTTTTATTTTCTTTACAGCATTTCTCAGTCTGAATTCCAGTTGTGATTTCCATAACTTTTTTGTGTTTTATGTGCATAAGGATTATTTTTATAAGGTTTTTAATGTGGAAAGTCAACTTTCCCTTAGCATTTCACTTTTTGTCCTTTTTACCCTTGAAGGAGGATTCTCTGGATCACACTTCAGACATGGAAGAAGTCTGTACAATTCATGAAAGAAGAAAGAGAGAGAGAAGAAAGGCGACAGCAACTCCGTAAGAAGGTAGCCGAAATTCTGCCCGACTTCCAGGTGCCGGCCCCGCCGTGACTCCTGGCCGTGCTGGCACGCGAGCAGCCCTCGTGTAGGGGATCCATGGTGCGGGAGCACCGGCCGGCACGCTTAGGACAGGAGCGTCCATCAGTCCACAGTACATCCGTATCGCTCCCACCTACACGCATACACACACATCTAGCTGCTTATGTTCTATCAGATACTCTTGGACCACGGGGATTATTTTTGAATTTGCACTTCCTTCTTTTATTTCTCCTGGGTTGCTAATCAGTTCACTAAAGCATTTATCCCAGCAAGATCATCTGAAGAAACTGTTCCTATTCCACTGTTCAAATGCATCGTATGTATTTTTAGCATCATAAACTTTACAAAGGACGAGTGTTTGCTTGCCTGAGCTTGTGGGGGGAAATGTATCCTTATCGTTTAACATGACTTGCCAACAAATGTAACTTTAATGAAATAGAAATTGAAAGTAGTGAGTACAAGAAAAGGAGTCATACACGGTCAGGCATCGAATACCTTCGTATAAGCAACAGGCAACCTGCCCGCCTCCATCCTTTCCGCCCGCCTCCATCCTTTCTGCCCACCCCGATGGGAAACCGCGTATCAAGAGGCACTCTATGCAGCTGCTGCAAGGGCAACAGTGTCTCCTAATTTCAGAGAAATTGGGGCACCCAAAAACTGCTTTTCTATGTACCTAATAAGCAGCAAAGGCAGGCCAGCAATTTGTTACACTGTCTGTTCATGTCCCCAACTGCAACTTCTAAATAATACTTGATCTGGCTTCTAGACCTCAGCTCAGCTTGATCTGCCTGTCAAGATATTTACTTTGAATTCAAAGAATGTTTTAATCTTTAAGATGCTAAAGACTGTAGAGATAATCCCTTCTGTGAACCAAATCATCTGCTAGAAGAAAAATTTCATTGCAAAACACAACAGTAATTTCAACAACAATTGTTGGGATTAAATATTCCAACAATTTCAAGTAGTAGGTAAATGCACAGAGTAAAATGAGAAAGTCCCTTGCAGCCCCGAGGCAACTATTATTTAGTAAACTGAAAATGAGAGTCGCTAAATTCTGTGTGTTCAATAAATTCTGTCCTCGTCTCTTACGTCCTAGAAGGGACATCAGCTATACCACCGGCATGAGGACGCCTGTCCTTTTTTGTAGAGAAGATGTGAGATTTACTCAGATATAACGAAATACCCTACACTGGACTTCATTTCTTCTGCAATATCCCTGTCCCCACACCTTTTCCTTTAATATGATTATACAGTTGTCATCTAAGAACTCTTTTTAAGACTAACAGCCACTGAAGAAAATGGGACTGAAAGTAACTCTTTAATCTTTCTATCTAACCCACTGTTTATACTTAATTGTATGTAGTACAGTTAGAGAATATTGGCTGGTATTAGCACCCAGAAACTCAAATACCAATTTTATTTTAGTACAAGACTCATAAACCTTAAGTTTTCTCTTACTTCACCTCAAGCATCATTTAGAAATTGAGCCTTTAAGCAGCCCATATTCTGACTGAGCCAGTGAGAACTTTTTACCTACTTATAGAACCTTCTAAAGAGACATAAGGAAAAAACTTAGTGAGTGACCTCTTTCTTGCTGGGCTATCTTAAAGATACGATTTGAAATGTTACTGCTAACAAAATGCCCAATAAGCAGTTATCTGGCCTGCAAAACTGGAAGGGTCATCACCAGGAAAGAGAGTTTTAGGTGCACAGGCTGGGGACATCCGGGGAGCCAGAGAGAGGGCCCAGCTACAGCGCAGGCTTTGAGAGCAAAGGCGTTCAGGAGACACACCGAGAAACACCAACTAGTTTCATCGAAGAAAGCACTTTATTTTCCATTTAAATAACTTGGTCACAGTACATTGTTTTACATAAATGGCAGTAATTTTTTTAAATCTCGATTTGAAAGGCCTTGTGTCTGAGTCTGAGGTGATAAGACATTATGAATACAAGTATAAAAACAGTGCAAAATGTTTAGCCTACAGCTTCTACAGTTGGCTTCAGAAATCCCCTGCAGTGTTGCTGGGCCAGTTACATTAAATATTAAATTTAACGTGAAAGACACATTCCTGGGTTTCTGTTAGTTGATAATATCAGGCCCAGAAACCTAATCAAAGGAAAAGGCCCCAAAGCCCTAACAACTCCAACCATCCGGTCACCCAGACCACAGGGTCGAATGAAGTTGAGCCTCTTGCAAGTTCCTAACATGGCATCTTGTCAGTGACGCCCTCTAAAAAAAAATACAAGATTTTGGTTGCATCAACAGCTAGAATAGATCTGGTTTTAAAGCTGTGCCTTTAAAGATGAATTTTCTGGACGTGGAAGGTGCCATCAGGAAGCCTAGGGCAGTAATAAGTCACAAGCCCAGCCTGGAATCAGCCGCAACCTCCAGGAACTCTGTCTTCATTGAGCATTCAGTCTGTGGCCGGCGGCTAATACTCCAGTGAAACACTGCCAACTGGAGTAGGGAGAACTGTCCATTAGCAACAGGATCAAATTCGGCTGATTTGACAAGTTTATATTAGTCACAGCAAATACGTGCAATGACGTACTGAATTTTATTTAGCACTAAGTTGAGCCCAGCTCTCACTCTCCCTCTGTCTCACCTTTGCAATGTTTAATACAAAATGGTGCACTTGTCAAGCTACTGCTGAGAAAACCAGATTCCAAACAGGTGCCTCAAGCAAAAGTTTCTCTCATCCACTGTGTATGTGAAGAAATTCTCTTTTAAAATTCAGGGGACCAAAATATGGCTAACATAAAGTCAAGTCATATAAACATGCTTACCGAGTTTAAGGAGACCCTTAAATCTGACAAAACATTAATTTTTATTTTTTAAAAGATTTTATTTATTTATGTTTAGAGGGGAAGGGAGGAAGAAACAGAGGGAGAGAAACATCAATGTGTGGTTGCCTCTTGCGCACCCCCTACTGGGGACCTGGCTCACAACACAGGCATGTGCCCCGACTGGGAATTGAACCTACAAACCTCTGGTTCACAGTTCCGTCCTCAATCCACTGAGCCACACCAGCCAGGGCCAAAACATTAATTTTTTAAACATCCTTGTTAAAGCTGCTTCTGTGTCATACTTTTGCATACATTAGTTGAGTTTTATAATAAAAATCTAATGTCCTACCCAATGGAAATCTGGTCTGTTGAGCAGATTGTGAGTATTACAAAGAACCTGTGTTTTCTGGCAGTGGAAGATTCTAGTGTGGAAAATTTTCTCTTGCTAAAAATATTCAAAGTACCAAGGACTACTGCATAAGAGAAAGTCTGCAGCAGTCTTTCTGGTAGGCAGATGGTACAGTGGAAGACAACAATCACTTCATTCACCAAAGGAAAACGCTGCTTGGATAGCGCAGATTCACAGTGTCCTCCTCACAGACACACAGGTGGCTGTGGTGACACAAGCAGCACAGTGTCCCTGAAACACACTTACAGCTCGACTTGAGGAGCATCAGAGAAACCCAGCAAAGAGCCGTTGTTATGATCAGCTCAGGTCAGGTGGGCCCGGCTCTAACCACAGAGTACTCGTGGGTGTCATAAGAAACATTTTAAACACTGAAGGATTTTCTCCCTTCATGCAATTCTGATCCTTAACTATTTCTCCACTGCATCTCTCCAACAGACCCATTTCTCTTTCCCAGGAATAGCACACCCGGCAAGACAGCAGTGCTGACTAGCACACAGTCGATCATTTACTAAACTCCACATCCAGTATGTTTAGTAACAGAGGCCAAGTCTGCGGGGGGAGAGAAGGGGACCCACTTATGTGGAATTATGTGGGTAGCATGCTCTCAGGAACCAGACGCTGGCATGGAGTTTGCAGGGCAGCTCCCCATGGCCGCCGCCAAATGTTTCTCTGTGGCTCACTCACTCAGGGGCTTTGTCCTTTAGAGGACACGGTCCCTCTGATGGTTTCAGAGCATAAAAAGCTGGAAAAGTCTAGGAGTGTAGGCCAAGGGTGTCCCAGAGCCTACAGCACTTCTCACAGAGAGCTGCTTGTTTGCTCTCCTTTTGGTGCAAAAACTTCCACAGACTTTTACCCCCAACAAAACCGCTGAGATTTTCAAAGGTTTGAGCTTTGTTCTGTAAACTGCCCATCATAATGTTCTCAAGGAACTAAAAATAAGCCTCTGAATTCCAATAAGCCAGAATAATGTATGAGGAGTCCTTAACCAAGAGAGGGACACCGAGTCACCCCATCCAGGTAAAGCTCTTATGTGGCTTTAAAGATGATGACGTTCCCATTATCTCAAATGGCGGATCTTTCTGGTGGGATTCATCTTCATCATGTTGTATTTTGATTGTTTTTAAAGATCTGACAAGAGGCTAAGATGACTGACTATACTAACGTTTCTATGAATGTTATTATCAATTGTCAGACAATCAGAGTTGGTATATGTCTGGTATTCAAGAGACTACAGCTAGAGATTTCTGGCCACATGTTGTCCTTGACATTATTACTGTCTCTCTTCTCGCAAACCTACACAGAAAGGAGTTAGTTGCATCAGATCCAATGTTAACTCCAAATGAATGCGTGACTCTGGGCCAGGGAGAATGCCTCAGTGCAGAAACCACAGCCTCGGGGAACACCCCCAGACTTGCTGTTTGGCTTGCCCCAGGGGCACACAGAGCCTATCACGTGTGAAACCATCTCTGGGGAGAGCAACAACAAGCTGTCTTAAGGACAGCTCCCATTAACGGCAGGACTCAGTGCGAGCTGCACAGGGTAGCGTGGCAGGAAGTAGCGCTACTTCCTCTCAATGTTTATAAACCTCTTATTGCAGCAGTATGCACAGAGAGGCTGAAAAACCCGACAATGCTGTCTCTACGCTACAAGCCAAAGGCAAATTTAACGACCATGAGTTGCTGTTGGGATTGAAAAAAGAAAAAGAAAAAAACTAGACTTGGCATGGTAAACACACAATACAATATACAGATGACGGGTTACAGAACTGTGCACCTGATACCTATATAATATGATTAACCAGTGTCACCCCAATAAATTCAATTAAAAAGATTCATGTACAAAACCAAGAGGGATTTTTTTCCCCCATCTGGAATTGCCTCACCTTAATTCTATGGCAGAATAGATCCATTATATGTAAATACATAATTATTTATAAATTTTCAGTTTTGAGATATGATTGAAGAAACAACTTGGTATTTTAGGAAGAATGGCAACCCATTAATTACTGGAAGCCATACACACGACCCTGTTTTTCCTCTCCTGGTGAGATACCTTTCTCTAGGGGAAGGTGAGTGAAGAGTGGTGTGCACGGGAAGAGGGAAGAGGTCAGTCAACGCCTCCAGCAGAGTCCATGCCACAAGAGCGTGAACACTAGGCTTGGATTAGTGCAACTCAGTACTATAGCTGACAGCGTTCGAATCACAGGAACCACAAAAATCCAGCCCTTGATCCTAACCAGCCACCCCCCACTCGGGAAAGAGAGTAGTGCTCCCTGTAGGGGTGTCCGTTTTCCTCTTCCAGCCATCGTCACGAGTGTGGCTGCCACCTTACCAGGTGAGACATGGAAAGAGGCAAAAGCATTAATGCCTACTGGAGTTATTCAGAGTAAACCTAAACAACGATGCCTAAGAATAACATAAAAACTCACCACCTAAACTCATGACTGCTGTACGTTATACCAGCGATAATTATAACCGGCATCCACTCCGCTTTCAAGATCAGGCGACAGTGTAAATCCATCTGGTCATCTCCTACCCTGTTTGAGTAGCTCATGTCTAATACTTCCACAAAAGAAATTCCCATAACTGTACGACATGATATTCATGGATCTTTTTTTCACTCCGAAACGCTGAAAAGAGATTACTCTAATAACATTGGCTTCAATATTCTGACCTACAAATGATTTTTTCCCAGTCTTGGGATTTTCCTAATAATGCTTCATACCTCTGCGGTGCTTTCACTATTTTTCAGTGTCTTCCACACACCCCATCCCTCCCACGCCCCTCGTGACCGCTCTGTGAGGCCGCCAGGGCAGGCCCCAGCACCCCACGCAACAGATGAACCTGAGACTCAGAGAAGTGACTCAACTAAGGGTCACATGGCTATTAGGAATTAAAAGAGGGACTAGAAACTATCTCAATCCAAAACTCTTTCTCCTGTAGTAAGGGATGGGAATTGCTTCAGTCAGTGTGTGCATTGGCAATCCACATCCATTTCAACTTCTTGTGACTGAGCGTTTCACAAGGTGGCTGGAAAGGAATGGCTCAACTTGTACGGCTTCAACAAAAACCTCTTAAGTTGTGAAGTCAGAAAAATTCATTTCTCCAGTCCAGTCTCTAAACCTGAGCGTGGCCCTACGATGCCTTTGAGAGACTGGGGATGAAAACGAACGCCCTGCGTGGACAGGGAAGTGCACGACGGGAGGACGCAGAGGGAGCCGCCCGGAAGGCACTTCAGACGATGTCCTCGGCGGGGTCGTGGAACGGGCGGGCGCCCAGGGTGGAGAACTGGTGCCAGTTCCGCAGGAAGCCCCGATTGTACTGGCCTGTGTCCACGATGAGCCCACACAGGAGCCGGCGCCCCATCTTCTGTCGAAGGGCCTGCTGCACTTCCCTCTCAGTCACGTTGTAACTGATGTTGATCAGCTGGATGAGGAAGATGTAGGCCATGCCCGCTGTGACGATCACGGAGTACCACACGCAGGTGAAGGACAGCGCTGAGCTGGGGAGGGGGGAGGGGCAGGTCAGGGCTACAGACGTTAGCGCGTTCAGAAGCCTGTCCCTGTCTTAACAGCTTACACACGCAGCACTTACTCTGGAGGACTTTGGCGCCTTCCCTAATCATCCCGCTGGAAGATGCTTTTCTATCCTCAAAACATCAACAACCTGCTTAAATTATGACTATTACCATGTTCTATTTTAATTATTGGTGCCTCTTTTTCTAGTACTTTTAACTAGAATAACAAGGACTGTTTCCTGCATTTTGTATCCCCCACACAACCAACACAATGCCTGACCTAACCGGGTTCAAAATCTGTTTGCTGAATGAATAATTCCTCATTTGTTCTCTGTATTTTTTTTTCATTTGTTCTCTTAATTCAGGAGAAAATGAAGGCTCCACGAGATGGCTGTAAACATCCTCAAGGAAGCTGTGGGTGGGAAGTTCTTAATTTCCATTTTTTTTTTCAGTCCACTGCTGATGAGCACAAATACAGAGACAACTCCCAACCCCAGAGGCCCTTTGCACGTGAGATGTGCAGGAGCCCCATCACATTTCAAGTTCTACTTCCTAAAGCCAAACCCCTACACAGGACACGAAAGCTCCCTTCAGCTCATTAAGAAGACTGGGAGGAAAGGTTGCCAATCAATCAATGTCTGCCAGCTGATTGTTTTCATTCAAACATCTGCAAATGAGTTAGGTGGAAATAAATTCATTCAGAACCTTCATTTCTTAAGCCAAAAGGGCCCCAGAGACGGTTAAATCACCATAAAGACGAGGTGATATGAATCACTCATACAGAGCGGTGAGAACCAATGGCAGGACTATTTTGTGTAAGTGGCCCACAGAAAGTCTACAAAACTCAGGCTTTGTAACATACAGACATGCTCTGCTCTAGGACATTTGTCTCCACACACTAAGAATAGTAGTTACGGAAGAATTACAGTGTTGCCGAAGAATTTCACAACCTACTGAAACTCACAACATGGGGGAAAAAAGGAACTTACCTCCAAGGAGGAGAGCCAGTCTATTCTAATGATGCCCGTAAATGTCTAGAGTTACATGGGAATAGGGAGATCTGTCCACAGACTAATAAAAACAAATACCTGCACAGGGACACTGTGGAGATAAAGCAGGGATTGTTCTGAAAACAAACAGAAAAAAAGGACCATGGGGCAGAACTGCCTCAGCTTCAGACCACAGACAGCAGGGAGCAGCCGCATCAGAGAAAAACGGTGGAGGGAACCAAGACCATAGGCAGGGGGCGCCGGTGGCTTTCAGGGGAAGGAGTGGCTCAGGCCAAAGCTGAAAAATGCCAGCTTGGCCGGAAGTGTGCAAATCTTCACAATATAGAAACGTGCCTGAAAGAGCAATGCGGAAGGAAATTTTGACCTAGATAACTACAGTAATTGTGAGTGGTAATTTAAAAAAAAAAAAAAAAAGTAGAGCAGGAAAAACCAAAAGAGGCCAAATAGAAAAGAAAGGTTATAGAAATTATAAGCACTTCACAAATTAAGACTGGGCTAAAAAGCCCTAGAAAGCAGCAATAAAGTGAGGAGGTTGCTGATATTCATGACGAAATGGACTGCTAGTTAGTTTTAGTTTCACTGTCACTTGCTTGGACATGTGAGTGGTCAACTGACCCCTGAAGTCCCTGATGGAGCCTGGTGGTCCTGCTTATACAGTACGACTTCCTCATTTTTAATGGCAAGGATCTTTTTGACATCACCCTAGAAAAATGCACCTATCCACTGCACAATTTTGTTGGCAATTTCAGGGATGCCCAAAAAGCCCCATAACCTGTCCTATGTTTGGTTGAGAGTTCCTAACCTAGTAGCAAATCACTGCCCCTTCCAATAACGGCAACTTCGAACCTCACCTGTAATTTGCATAAACTCCAGGACAATAGAAGAGAGCTGTGAAGACACTTCTGTCCCTACAAATGGTGTCCAGCGTCAGCGTGATCCCGTACACGGAGGTGAGCAAGAACACCGAAAGCGCAAAAATAAATGCTTGGTGATTTGATTCTCCGACGCAGCTATTTATCCTCAAAGCAGCACAGGGGGATAAAAAAGGAAACACATTTTAGGAAGTTCTCTGTTAACTCAGATAAACAAAAAAACTTTAAAACAGGAATTGTGTAAATATCCGTTATTAAAAAGCTCTCTTATTTTTCAATTTGACGGCATTAAAATCTTGTCCACTGAGAAATGCAGTCTTCTAGTCTCTGCTCTTTACAAAGTGAAATCGTATCATCAGTTTAAGGACAAGACTAAGTAAAAAGCCAGACCTGGCTAACAAATCTTTCTAAATATTAATAAATGAAGTCTATTACCCAACTATGAAGAGAATTAATACTGTAACCATCATTTATAGAAAGGGTGATGGCAGTTATGAAAACTTAAAAATGCTAAATCCGAAGTGTTACGCAGCATCAGAAAATATGTTAAATATTTATTAATAAAAAGATCCCAGGAGATGAGAAACTTGGCGTGGGATGGAGAATAACGCAATGATGTGCAGACTACTCGTCGGGTAAAAAGAGTTCGTGTCACAGCCATTTGCAGGACAGGATGTACAGAGACACCAGGGTGCCACGGGAGGCAGAGATCTTTTGGGTGAGACTGTCAGGACTTCTCACACCAGCACTTGTAAATGGGCCATACACTCACTCAGAGAGAGAAATAAGTGACAGAAGTGGAAAATCTAAAAATGAAAATACCTGTTGACTCCTGAAGACGACGCCCCAGAAAAGAGCTGTGCCTGCCTGTACCTGAGGTCCACCCCAGCGTCCTCCTGGCCCCTCTCTGAAGTCCCTCTCTGAGAAGGAGGTATGCTACATAACCAGAATCCCAGTCATAAAATGCATAACTCACTGACCTTGGCTGCTTTAAGAGCAATAAAACTGCAAACATGAATTAATTCCACCCCCTTTAGTTTAAGATTTACTCCGTAACCCTAGCCGGGTAGGTCAGTTGGTTGGAGCATCATCCTGATGCACAAAGGTTGCAGGTTCGATCCCTGGTCAGGGCGCATGCAAGAATCAATCAATGAATACATAAATAAGTAGAACAACGAATCAATGTTTCTCTTTCTCCCCTCTCCCCACTAAAATCAGTCAGTAAATTAAAAAAAAATTTTTTAATTGACGCAATAAAGATGCAACATTAACAGTTGCACTTTGTATCGTATAGGCCTTACTATGTTCTCATTTGTTAATGGCCAGCAGGTATGTACCCAAAAAGCCCATTTCTCTACCAACAACCAGATAGGAAGCTATCTGGCAGGGCCTAACCTCAACAATGTGGACCAGAAATCATCAGTAGCATCAAAACCATTAAGGATGTATGGTGAGGACAAAAGGGTCACCTAAAAATAGGGGAACACTTGCTTAAACTCTGTGTTGCAAAGGAAATATGCCTATACTGATTTTGATAAATTACTGTTTTTTAAATTACTCAAACTCTAGATGCTTCTCTTTTAGAAGATAAATGAAGGGCAGCTCAAAAGAGAATAGCAAAAAAGGAAAACGAAAAATCACCTTCAGGAAATGACTGTGAAAGAACTAAATCTGTGAAACTTGGAAAAAACTGGTGACTAAGTGGGAACGCCCTAACAGCCCACAGATATATACAAGATGTAAGGCTGGGAGGAGAGAGATCTCAGGGTGATACAGAGGAAGATCAAACGTGGCGAGTCTCACGTGAATTTTCACTTTGCAAGCCTCCCGATTTTTCCCACATACCAGACGCAATGATGATCCATCCTCCTCACGCAGATGCCACATATCCGGCAATGCCACGCCCGGGCTGGTCGCACCAGCTGGCACTTGGCACACCAGTCATCCTTCACCTTGGTGGGGCTTCCAGCCAACAACCTGGCAGAGTCCTTCTGATCATCCTTCAGTGTGCGATTGTTGAGGATGCCCGTCACATCTGCGCCAGGGAACCCTTTGGTCTTCTGCCCTTTTCCATTCAGGCACTCAGTTTGGCTGCTGCCTAGAGATCTGTCCCTGCCTGCTGGATTTCTGAGGTAGCCTGGATTCTTCTTGGCTCTGTGCAAAGCTAAGAGGATCAGAAATAACCCGCAGGTAAGAAGAGCCAGCCGAGTGGGCCCCACACGCCCTTTGGGGACCACTTCCTGCAGGAATACATAGTACATGTAGCCCAGAGAGAAGAGTCCAAGGCTCAGGAAAAACAGAGTCTGTTCTTTCCTTCTGTGAGTGAGGTAGTAGTACCACAGGGCCAGCACAGGAAGGGAGGTCAGAACCACCACCCCCAGGAGGAAATGCCAGGAAGCCACTCGGAGGAAGACAGGCAGGAGGACGAGAGGGGGAATGATGCTAATGTTAACTTTTCTGGCTCCTCTAAGCCAAGGAATTCGGAGGCGATCAGAGATTGTATCCATGATCCTTTCACAAGTTTCCGGCCGCATGGACTTACACGTAATCCATCTATTCAGAAAGAGGAGAAAGAGAAGAGAAGACACCTCACATGGGTTAGTGAATCAAAAACCACTGAACACTGTAGGCCAAACAGCAGGATAAATGATAAAAAGAAGCCGAAGGCCAAGTAATCTTTCTGACTACTAAACATGCTATTTTCAAATTCATGTGTCATTTCTAAATATGAACCAGAAGATAATGTTTAGATATTTAACAGTTAAAACTATTTCTCCATGAAACAAATATGTATGAGGAGGGAACACAAAAAAATGGAATTTATAAAAAACTGTGTATATATTCTTACATACTTAAACTTCAGTCACCTTCAAAGCGCTCTCCATTTTATGCAATACACTTACTGAGGCATCTTTTCCACTGCTCAAAACAGTTTTTGGACTCATCGATTCTGATGTCTTTTAGTGTTTCTGCCATTTTTTTGTTTCACCTCTTCCACATCAGCAAAGTGTTTCCCTTTGAGGAGTTTTTGCATCCAGAGAAACAAGAAAAAAGTCACTTATGGCAACAACAATGGGTGAATAGGGAGGGTGAGCCAAGGGGGTCATGCCATTTTTGGTCAAAAACTGAACACTCAGTGAGTGCCGTGTGGGCGGGTATTTGTAATCACCCACCGTGAAGTGGGCAAAGGCATTGAAAGAGTCTTCAAAAAAAATTCACTGAAACCAATGCAGCCTCTTACAAGGAAGTCTGTACTACAAGGGGCCCACCTTCCAGAAGATATTCCGGTTTTTGGTGTCCGACCTCATATAAATACACACATTCCCTACAAGTACTGTTCACACTTGGGTGGTATAGACACATAAAAGTCTTTTAAAAATTCACAGTCCAGTTGTGAAGACAATATGGGATCAAGAACTATTAGGACCCCCTTTTCACTTTGCTGGTTGGACTTATCCTTTAAAAAACTCAAGCAAATTGGGTATTTGTCTTGTACCCTGTCTGAGGAAACAAAATGAAAAAATATATATTATTAGGTAAGTGACAAAGCAGCAAAATCACCCAATGAACTATTACGGTCAAACACCATAAGGAATGGTCAAAGGACGGGTCATCAGAGGGGTCTCTGTGGAAAAGCTGGGGTCTGTACTCAACCTTGACAGCTGGCTAGCATTTGTACATGTGGAGAGGACGGGAGGGAGGTGTTCCAGTGGACAGACTTGGGTATGGCACAAAACCTGTCCTGGGCCCAGGGATGAACCAGTTCAGCAGGGACAGGGATCTGTAAGGGGGAGAATGGAGGTCAAACTCCATTCTTGAGTCAAATGACTGGGCTTGGAGGACACGTGGCATTGTTGACTTTTTTGCGTACTTAACGCTAGTAAGGAAAGGAATGGTTTAAGGAATGATCACACCAATTCTAGACAATTTAAAAAAAGGGCTAGAACTTGGAAGTGGGAGATAACTATATGGGAGTCATCAGAGCAGCAGGAGAGTGGAAATGCAGGAAGCCTATGTCCAGGGAGTGTGTGGAGAGAACAGAGGCAAGAACTCAAAGACAGCCCAGGTCTCCAGGGCTGGGAGGGAGGAAGAGTTAGAAGGTTAATGGAAGAGCTGCGGTCTTGAGTGATGGAGATTATGGAAGTAGCATCACTTATTTCATTAGCACAAAGTGCTCCATTTTCTCTTGAGTTTTAGACTAAGTCTAAAGAACCCATATTTAATGATATCTATAAAAAAGATAACAGACACTGTCAAGTAATAATTACAAAGGGGTTATGAGGTAATCAAGTGTCAAGTTTGGTACTAGACCACAGTGATCCCCAAGAATGCTGTTCATGCCAGATTAATACACCAAGCTCTAAGTCAGCAATTTACCACTGCAATGACTTTTTTGCAGAGTAGTTACTAACTGGAAAAGCAAAAGCAAGTTTCCAACATCCTTGTTCTTCCCACATTATGTCTTCCATATGGCAACAATTTTTAAATATATTAGTAAGAAACTGGATAAAAACCAGGTTATCATTGTTTGATACAAAATTGTTTCA
This sequence comes from Carollia perspicillata, assembly GCA_004027735.1. Lineage (NCBI taxonomy): Eukaryota > Metazoa > Chordata > Mammalia > Chiroptera > Phyllostomidae > Carollia > Carollia perspicillata. The sequence continues at coordinate 22,727 of PVKM010014491.1, forward strand.
GTGATGTTAAAAATTATCTTTCTGGATAGTAATTCCCATCATTTGGATTAATAGTAAAAATAAAAGCCGGATACAATAGCATCGGACAAAACACTATTGCCACTCATGTTGGAAATAGCCAGTCCAGGAGAGGGACCTTCCTTCTAGCTGGATTTCCTCCCCAGAAACAAGGGGTGAGACCAGTTCCAACAGCAGAAAAATGATCTTTCAACCCTCAAGGTCCTTTGTGGCCAGGTGCAGTCCAATCCCACACAGTCTCTAAATGATGAGATATCAGAGAACACAGGAATTTTCTGATACCATGTTCATTTAAAAATTACAGATTCTGCTGGGCTGCATTTTATTTTTTTATATACATTTAATTTGCCTACTATCCCTTTATCTGCCTGTTCTCTCCATTTCCTCCCTTTAAATGAAAAATAAGGTCCTGGTAAACTGAGCTGAACAGTCAGTTGCGCACTACTCCGTAATCCATCTTTATAAAATCCTTACCCTTGACACAGAAGACAACTCTCAATTTTAGATCTTTGGAAACAGAATTGAGAGCAAATTCTACCTCCTGGATGGCTGAGCTGAAAGCATACATGGGCACTATTCAAAAGGGCCAATAGGGTCAGCATCAAGAAACACTCTGCTCTTACCTGTCACACCCTTCATCCAGATCCTGGCAATCACACAAACAAGCAGCCACGTGGTTCTTTTCCCCATTTCGATCTATGTACTCGCAGCAGCACAGGGGCTCCAATTCAGGTTCTTCCGCTTTGTTTTTCTTCACTGCCTTCAAACTGCCCTTTTGTGTCATGATTCTCACCTGTCACCATGAGGTGTAAGAAGCCCTCAGAAGGTAAAGGAGGAAAGGACACAAGTCACATCTTGTAAACACATTCACGCCTTTCTCTCTCTGATCAACAGCCAACGCCTGAGAAATCAAAAATGAGAAGAGGGGGAGGGGGTCCCATTTTCATCAGGCTTTTGTGACTCGGGTTGTCCAGAGAGAGAGCACTAGGGCTCTAGGGGCTCCGAGCCGCCTTCACCTCCCCATCCCATCGAGAACAGGCTACTGGGCACCAGCCGTTCCCATGGCGACAGCCGACCACGCTACCCGGGATAGCCGGGACGCCGGTGCCTACGCGACCCTGCCAGTGCCGGCTGAGGAGGGCTGAGCGGTCCCCGCCCGAACCTGGACGCGGATAGAAAGTCACCCTCGGGGCTGCGGGAAGAGACGTAGCATGTGTCCGCTGGGGAGAGCGAATGCTCCTGGCTGCAGGGGCCGGCGACGCGGATCTGAGGAAGTCACCAGGTGCCCGGGTAGCGCTCGGAGTCGCCGGCCAGCCCTGTTTCTCCAGCCCCGCGCAGAGCTTGCCTCTCTCGCCCCCACCAATCGTGAGGACGTGGGCGGGACATGAGCGCCACCCCGCCCGAAGAATGACCTTGGAAGGGAAGTTACCTGCTCTCCGGGGCCGAGGTGCAGCTGCAACTAACGCGGAGGGAAAAGGGTCGGCTCCTCCAGAGACGCAGACGCGTTGCCTGGATCTCAGTAGCGCTCCCGGCGTGACGGCTGGAGTCTCCGGGACTCTGGCTCCGCTCAGCTCCACCGAGCCCTCGCCGCCGCCGCCCACCTGTGACCGCAGCCTGCCTTGGCCCGGGCGGTGCGTCCACCTCCCCACGCCGTCCCCGCCCCCTCGCGGCAGCCGGGGCACCCCGCGGCTCTTCCGGGTGCCCCGCCCCCGGCGCCGGGGATCCCCGCCCGCCCGCACGTGCACCGCCCACCGCCCCGCACTGCCCGCTCGCGAGGCCCCTCCCTTGTCCCGGAGCTCTGCCGCCGGGCGGACTCGAGGAGCCGAAGACAGACTCCCGGGAACACTCCCGACGGCGGGGCGAAGGGCTGGCCTGCACCTCCGCCCCGCCCCAGAGGCGGTCGCCGGGACCCCGTCCCGCCCGGCAGCCGTCTGCGAGCGGCACAAGGGCGGGGCAGCTTCCAAAGCTCTAGTCGGGGGAGGGGCGGAGACGGAAATGTGGGAAACCGGAGAACCCTAAGATTTTCCAAAGTACTTGAAACCCGTGGGTGCGCCATCGCTCATTCCGACGCCCGCAACAGGCGTTGGGAGAGCTCTCCACCGCCGAAGGTTACTGAGTACCGCCCCAAATTCGCTAACCTTCTCTTAAAGGCCCAAAACTGCCCCTGACTGGTGATTTTGCTCATTTTTTTTTTATTTCTGGTGAGCAGTCACTACATTAGACCCGCAGGCCTACGTAGAGTTTTTGTTTTCAGTAGTATGCATGTTTGAAATGAAACTTCTACAATGAGAGTCCTCTTCGGTTTTATTCTTACCCAGAATTTTGAAAAGAGTGTAAGCCCATGCACACGTTTTCACTACAATCGACTTTATACTTTTGGGTTTGGGTTTTTTTTTTTGGGGGGGGGGGTCTAAACAGAAAAGGAAGAAAAAACGACAACTCAGATTTTGGGTTTATTGATACTCAATTTATATAACACTCAAATGCGATTAATTGAACTGCATACATATTTCGTCGTAATTCATACAGCAACTTTGGTCATTTTCTTTGAGGTATATTATGAAGTACAAGTTTTAAAGAAACATCTCAAAAATACTCAGCTTTTCACTGATAATTTTTGTGAATTTAAGAGAACAATTTTTCAAGTTATAATTCAGTCACTCTTGCTCATAGCTAGACACTTCATAAAACGACCCAGGTAAGTACACTGGTTCCCGGAAGTTTTGAGCTGGGATTCACCCAGAGAACCCTTTTCCCTCTGATTGAGTCAATACTGTCATTCTCTGTAAGCATCTCAAAAATGACTTTAGCAATCCCATGTGGCTGTGGTGACTCCAGGGAGAAAAAAGAACTTTAAAGGCAATAGTCGCTCAAACAGTAAGAATATATACAAATTATTCTGCATTGTCCTTCCCTTGTTGCAGAGACATCACTTGTATTGAGACATATGCCTAAAGCCTTTCTACGAAAGGACTGGAGCTTGTGTCTGACAACTTTCCGTCAGTGCACTTTTATTGGGAGATAATGTATCCAGAAGTTTTCATTAAAGAGCCAAAGTTTGTGTCTTACAACTTAATGAGTAAAACAAGGCACATGCATAAATAAATAAATGAAGTGATAGGTAGCTAGTGAAAACTAATTCACAGATTAGACTGCTAAACAGAAGGCAAGCTTAGTTCAAGTATTTATTTGATCACTAAATGTCCAGGTTTTAACCTAATTTTCTGGATTTTAAAACTCAGAGCTTGGTTCTTCATTTTGAGTGTTGATATCCTACATATTTCCTTTTATGAAATTGACTCTTTAAATCATTTGATGTATGAAGAGGCAAAATAATCTCACCTCGAATAATTACCTGAAGAAGAAACAACTATTTCTTTCATGAAGATAAAAACATGCCTGAAGAAACTTTCAGATAATTATCATCCATGTGCAGAGTCAAAAGGTGTACTGAATTTGCATGCTAAGTAAGTGAAGACATTGTAATATTTATACTATGCAAACCTAGACATATAATATGCCTGGAAACTGATCCTTCAAAATTCGTAATGGTTTAGAGGTTTCTTCTTATATTGACAGTCTTTAGCCTCTTGAATGTATCTTAACTGTGAAAGTAGCCAGTTGGACACATGCTGATTCTGTACTAACAGATAAAACATCAAACTTCAAACCTCACTGTAAAAATGAGGCCAAGTGTCTCATTTTATTTTGCATCTCAGAAATTCAAATCCACAATATAGTCCATGCTCCACTGGAGAAACTCACAGCTTAGAATTATGTATAAGAAGCAAAGGGATGGATTCTTAAGGCCACTGGAGACCAATTATGAAATAAATGTTATTAAAAAGAATTCATAAGGTACCAATGAGAAAACATGGAAATGTTCTATGACAATTAAAATCCTTCATCCTTTGGTATTCTCCTAGATGTTTTCTTTTAGTTCCGAGAATCTCTCCAATCTCAGTCCGTAGGATCACTAGTTCTCCACAGCCATGCCGGTCTTGTTTTTATTTAGTAGATCAAAGGTTCTCTGAAGCATAATGAGTGAGCTCTTCAACTGCAAACAAAATAATTTTCAAAATTGATCGTTTAAATTTTTCTGATTGTTTTTATGCCAAAGTTCATATTTACATCTAACACAATTTTGTTTGTACTGATGCCCAAATAAAACACTGAACATCAAACACCTGATTCCTCAGGGAGTCTACTGGTATGTTTGCTGCAGGGTTGTTCCATTCGCTCTAGGACTGCACTTCTCCCTACAATGAACTGCTGTGTATTCTACCCCCAATTAGGTCCACAATCAAATTATCCAAAGTGAAAGGCTGGTTTGTTTTCATAAATGGTTTCTGAAGGTGCAGTGGTCTTACTATCTCCTGAATAAATCAAGTTTCACTTCCAGGCCTGTGCTTGCTCTTGCACTCATGTTTGTCTTTACCTTCCAAAATTTACCTGTCCCCACTGTCTCCAAGGTTTTTCCCTAATTATCCAGCCTCTAAACTCCCAAAGCACTACTACTTAATTTGATACTTAATTTTGTACTTTTTAAGTAATCTTTAACAATAGACATGGACACTGGATTTCTCTAAAAATTGTGGGCAACTTGAGAACAAGAATTATGTCTTCTTCTTCTTTACATTCATTCATTCATTCATTCTGTGCTAAGACTGGGTATGCAATGATGAACTGAGCAGGCGCTGTCTCTGCCTTCATGGAGCTTACAGAAGAGTAAGCAAAACAGAACTAAAACCCATGATCACACACAAATATACGGTTATACATTGTATTATATTTTTACTTAAGCAACTGGAGGAGGGTATTATCATTTTCTAAAGTTAGGTCAACTAGAGGAGAACTGGATTTGGCTCAGGATGAAAATGGAATTCTGTTGTGGACGTGATCAGTTTGGGATGCCTGTTATTAGCCAGGTGAAGATGGCTATGAGTCTAGAGCTCAGGGAAAAGGTCAGGGTAAGGACAGTGGATTTGGTAGTCATGTGGCATCCAAGTTATGGGAGTGGATGTGATCACTTACTGGGGAAGCAGAGGCGAAGGGGAGAGAATCTAACACAGAACCTGGAGCACTGGACCAGGAAGACGTCAGGTACAGGAGAAGGTTTTAAAACAAAAAGTAGTTTCCCGTTATGCTAAGTGAAAGAAGTCAGTCCTAAAAGAATCCATTTTTAGGAAATACCCCAAGCAAGCAAATTTATAGAACTAGAAAGTAGATTAGCGGTTGTCAGGAGTGCAGAGAGTGAGGGATGGGCGTGACTGCTACTGGGCATGGGGTTTCTTTTGGGGGTGAAGCAAATGTTCTAGAATTAGTGGTGATGGCTGCATAAATGTGTGAATATACTAACAATCCTTTAAAAGGGTGAATTTTATAATATATGAATTATTTCAGAAATAAAACTTGGCTTTTTTTCATGTTTTTAAGGAAAGCAAGATTAGATACACTTCAAGAAGAGTGGTCGGCTCTATCAAAATGCTGACACTGTAAGATGAAAACTAGAAAAAGGCACATTAATGATACAAGCCAGAGGTCACTGGGCATCTTAGCTCAAGCAACATCAGTGGAAGATGGTGGAGAAGAGAACAGCGAGAGAGTGGATTAAATATATGCATCAAGTTTTGCTCCCCACTGAAACCTCACAGGAGGATTTTTTTAAGACCTAAAACACAAATGCGGGTAACACAGACAAAGTGACAAACAGCAAAACGACTTTGGAAATTGGAAAGCAGAGGGATGACTTCACAGCCTAAAAAAAACTGAACACTAAGCTAATAGTAGAAAAAGCTGAGAACCAACAAAATTTACCCTGAAGAATCCTCAAAAGCCTCAGGAATTGATGGCCAGGTGTCTCTGGGAGTAGGAACCAAGAGAAAGAGGCTAAAATAAGAAGGATCAGATGAACCTTCGGGCATATGGTCTCTCTCCTACGACCTGTACAGATGTCTGAAATTTTATTTTCTGGAGAGGATATAAAACAAAGAGTCTCAAAAAATAAGGTACCTGGGAATAAATTTAACCAAGGAAGTAAAAGACCTGTATTCAGAAAACTATGGGACACTGAAGGAAGAAATTGAGGAAGATAGAAAGAAGTGGAAGCATATTCTGTGTTCATGGATTGGAAGAATTAACATCATCAAAATCTCCAAACTACCCAAAGCAATCTATAGGTTCAATGCAATCCATATTAAAATACC
>PVKM010014492.1:0-28975 GCA_004027735.1 Carollia perspicillata
ATTCTAAATATTAAAAATTAGGCAGAGGGTATATAAGCCAATGGTAACATAGAGAGCCTTCTTCAGGAGACAAAGTTCCGGGACTCATAGATCAGATCTGAGTGCCGCTGGGACCCTGCTGCCCACCTGTCCTCTGGGGATTGAGCCCCTGGATGTTGCCCCGATGCCTGGAAATTCTTGCTATGCTCCTGCACTGCTCCTTTCCAGAACAGGCCTCTGAGCACTGATCCTCCCTGCAGACCTCTAACTCCTGCTTCTGAACTTAGGCTTTTCTTTCTGGAGTTAGCTGCCCACCCCTCTTTCTCTACCAGGGACTCAACCCAACCTCTCTCTCCCTCTCTCACACCTTTCTTCCAACTTTTTGTACGCTGAAGCTACCCACAGTGGCACACGATTGATTAGAGTCTCTGAAAAGTAACAGGCACGAGATGATAGGACGAGGACAAGAGAAGGAAATATTGAGAGAAATGCGTATGAGGTTTCCTTCCCTGTGAAGGTTTGACGCTTCTGGTGCTCTGTCTAGTTTCTTGTTCCTCTTCCTTAGAGAAAGGGCTTAATCTGATCAGGGAATGGCGAAGCCTGCACAGGGCATGCTCAGGTTAGTTCCTCCTTTCTTCTGCTTAGGTATCTGCCGACTGTAGTGAAGATGCTCTGTCCCTCTGGGGGCAGGGTCCTCTCCTGTCCCAACCCTGTCCCAACCCTGTCCCAACCCTGTCCAGAACGAGAAGGCCTGTCCTGGTCAAATGTTACTTGTGACTGGATGAGTAAGTCTACCTAATTCTGAAACTCATTTAGTACTTAGTATCCCGCTCTATCCCACAGTAAACAATAGTCAATAATAATTTGGTCTCCATCTGTCCACTCTCTTGTCTCGCTTCTCATCTTGATCTGAATCCCAAAATGGGGATTGGAGAAAAGAATGCTATTCCTGGACATTTCTCAGGGGCCTGAAAAGCCTCTGTTAAGAGCCAACTATGTGCCCAGCATGAAGAGAGCAGCTTTACATATGTTAGTTTATTTAATCCCCACAGCAACCCCCAGTAGTTCACAGTATTTTCTCACTTTACATGAGAGGAAACTGGTGCTCAGAGAGGTTAAGAAAATTACCAGGGTTCTCACAACAAGTGAGTGGCAGATGTCTCTCTGACTTCAATAACCAAGCACTTTACATCAGACATTGTCTTTGGGTGCCACCAAGGCACTCCTTAGGGACTGAGGTAGCGACCTCATCTTCAGTAATACTTCATCCTAACCAACTGAGCTATCGATCAAGCAACATGCAAGGGAGGCAAAGATAATACAACCAAAGGACAAGGAGCAAGGTGATTATAAAACTCTAGACCAAAAACATCAAGAAATATCTTTTCCCCCAAGATTTCTTAGAGACTTTGAACAAATGACCTCCCTTGCTCCCCAACTTGTACTCTGGCTTCCCCAGTTATACAATAATTCAATAATATCCTGAGATATTGTTATTTAATAATAAGTCAGACCACATGTCATGTTTCCCTGAGACTGGCCTCAGCATAGCTGTCCCTTCACCCCCACTTGCTATTAAAAAACAAATGCATGTTATGTGGCCTTGGGTAGCACGTGGAATACAATAATAATCATAATGAATAATGAATCAGCTTAACAATATATGAAAACCAGAAGCAGGGAAAGGATGAACAGAAAATGATATCAAAATGCCAACCATAAGGGGTTGACCCTTTAAATAGACAAGCTGGAGATGTTCTGATCTGACCCCTCAAGGACAATCAGCTGGAGGGCTGAACCACAGTCACTGAGAGAGCTAACAACTCCCCAGATGCTAAGGGACCGGGCAGCATTTCCAGGAGCTCAAACCACTGCTACTTTCTTCTCATCTTCCCAACGAAAGCTCAGAAAGTGCAAGGGCACCCCACAGGTCACTAAGCACATTCCCGGTCATCCTCCAGGGAAATCTGATGCTGAAAAATGGACCTATTCCAAAGCAGTGGTTCGAGCCAAATGAGGAATTACAAAGAAGACAGCCTTCTATGGAAAATACCCTGCCTCCAAATCCCCAATGTCTTCATTAGGGAACTGAAAACACAGGCACACCAGCTGGTCTCCACTGCTACGAAGCACTGTAGTGCAATGGAAAGAGCAATGCTACAGGGCTGGCAAACAAGAAACTAGCCTTCTCATCCCCTGCCCTGCCAAATTTTAGCTGGGTGACCTTGGCCAAGGTACTTGGCTTCTCTGGGTCTGACTTTCCTCACTTGTTGAATAAGGTTTGACTAGACTCTGATGTTTTCTGGTTCTGAAATCCTATCTTTTGTCTTTGGATTATCACCTTACATTTACAGAAAATTAAAGCAGGCTCTTCGGTGTGTGGTTCTCAGAGATCCTGTTATTTCAGTGATCATGCCTTTACCTTTTCAGTATTCTCCACTGGCTTCCCTACTTCCACAAAATTAAACCTAAATTCTCCAACATTGCATTCAAGGGTCTTTGTGATGCGCCATGACTGTGCAGCCACCCTCCCCTCATGCCCACCAATAGTGTATTTTATACGCTGGCAATACTAGACTATTTACACTTGCCCATAATGCCTTTACTGCAATATCAAGTGTTTATTGAGTATGTACTCTGTGCCAGACACATTGGTAAGCCTTTGTACATCTGTTCACTTTGCTTAGACTGCCTCATATTAAATTAAAGTATAACTTGCTTCTGTAACGAATAAGCTATATAATATCAGTAGATTAACACAATAGGAGGTTAGTTCTTAGTCATTTCACAATTCAGTGTGGCAAACAACCTTCTACCCAGAATCCTATTTTGCAGCTTTGCCATCCTCTAAGCTTCCGTCCCTTACTTCCAGAGCTAAAAGCTGAGGAAAAGAAGGAAGAAAAGGCACGCCTACTTCTTAACCCAGCCCAGAAATGATGCACATCACTTCTGCTCACATGCCATTAGTGAGAACTGGTCACCTGGCTAGATGTACAGGGCATTGGAAATTAATAGAGCACTCCCAGAAAATTTTCATACAATGAAATGAGAAAGCACAAGTCTTTGATGGTCAACCAGCCATCACACACCCTTTCTTGACTTGTCTACTTAGCAAAGGCTTTTTCACCCTTCAACTCCAAGTGCTACTTCCTTTGTAAAGTCTTCCCTGACCTATGTAGACAGATTTAAGTCCTCCTTTCCTATCCCTCACTGCACTTTTCACATTTCTTCACTATGACAGTTACCGCAGTATACTGTGTGGTTTGCATGTCAGTCCATTTAACTGCACTATGACCCTGCGCCAGGAATCTTGTCTTTTCATTTTTGTACTTGGAAAGCTGAGCATAGTGCCTGGTAAATAGTAGTTTTACAATGATATTTAATGAATTAATGGATATTATCAGCACATGAAAGAATAAATTAATGATTACCCTAAAGAAACAAAGCTGGTTTTCATAAAGGAACAGAGGTCTCAGTTTAAAAAACAACTATTAGTGATTCAGGGTCATCTAAAATGATAAAAAGTGCCCTGGCTGGTGTGGCTTAGTTGGTTAGAGCATCGTCCCATGGACTGAAAAATCATGGGTTCGAGTCTCAGTTGGGTCATATGCCCAGGTTTTGGGTTCAATCTCTGGTCAGGCATGTATGAGAAGGCAACTAATTGATGTATCTCTCTCACCTCAGTGTTTCTCTCACTCTCTCCCTTCCTTTCTCCCTAAAGGCAATGAAAAATGTCCTCGGGTGAGAATTTTTTTAAAAATGCTGAAAAAAAGCTTCCTGTAACAATTACTATAATTGGAATTAATATTTTGCATTATGACTTATTTAAAATGTGTCTCTCCCATACACTCAATGAGGGTAGGGACCTTGTATGTAACGTTCTTCACCCTGATTCCAGCATCTGGCATACTGTCTGGCACATAGTCGATACTCGATATAGTTCAGGAGGAATGAATGGCTAAAGAAATGAATGAGTACATGAATGAAGACTGCATCTTTAATCATATGAGCCACATAATAAATGTGGAGCTTGGATTACAGGAGGAAAGTATGGAGGGGGCAGTAAAAAACTCACCACCACGACTTGAAGAAGAGCACAGAGTGCACATCATTACCTTGTATAGTCCATGTCATCATCCTCTTTATACAAGAGCACGAACAAACGTTATTGGAGGAAGCTCAAATCTCAGCGGGAATAGTAGCCGATGAGTTAATAAGGACAAATGGATGTCTCTGAAATGGTTGCACTATGAGATCGCCTTTGTAAATTGGTTGATGAGAGAAGCAGGAAGCAAGCGTGCAGACAATTACAGAGTCATGACAACTGTGAAAAATACATTGATTGCGAAAAGGCAAAAGCTTGTTTTTATAGTTTTTGAAGAGGTATTGAGACAATTCTTGAAATGTCTATAACACATGTATTCTTCTCATAGGTCCCACGTGACAAAATTCGGTTTAGATATTACACACGGCTTTGGGTGGATTAGTTTCCAGACTTTGTCAGGGGAACCTTCTGACAAGAAGGGCAGTGTGCAAGTGCATGGGCAACTTCCAATCAGAACCTCTGCATGGGCTTCGATCCAGGTATCTTCAACCTCTGAAAAGTCCTATACATAAAGAAGTACATTTGCAGTGTGGACTGATTTGTGGTGGTAATGAGGTTGGTGCTGATGTTGACAGATGGGCTTTTTCTAGAAACTGACCAAGCCATTAGCAGTAGGGCTAGGAATTCAGTCACCTGAAAATAGGACAGTACAGTTTTTTGCACATCTTCGATAATACATAAGAACTAAACTATTGGCCTGCCTCTAGGAGCTACCTGTCTTTCCTGTGAGCTGGGCACACAGCTAGACTATACTTGGGGCTCTCTTGAAGTTAGGCAGAGGCATACAACTGAGTTGTGGCCACTGGAATATGATGGAAGCAATGAATGCCAACTCCAGGTCTGGCCTGGAGGGGAGCTCCATCCTGCAGAGCCCTCCTGGCCACCACTGATAAGAATAAATCTACCACGCTATGATCTGCTTGGGGAGAAAAAGCTGACCAGTCTCTCAGAGGAGAAGGGCCTTGAGCCTCTTTCTCAGTGGACTTTTACTGAATTTAGTTTGCACAGATATACATAGCATGCATGTAAAGCTCATCAATCAATGTCAAGACAGTAATGAAGAAAGAAAGGAGATACAATTAACAGATAACATTTATAGGAATCAAGAGGGCCTTTTGAGTCAGGGTCTGGTAGACAAGGTGATGCCAATTGGCCATAAAACCTGGGGAAACAAACTTATTTTGTGCTTGGACCCTTAACATTTAAATTGAGGGCATTCTTAACAAAGCAGATTTCACAGGATTTTATGCATTCTTTCTCAGGTCTGATTGCTCCTGGAAACCTCCATCCCCACACAGGGCTCTATCCCCCATTGGCATTTTTTCAGGCCTGAATCAGGCAGGGGAAGTAAGGCGGCCAAGAGATTAGCAGACTTTTTACAGACAGAATGAAGACTCAGGGTATGTCAAAGCTGAGGGGTGAGGGTCTTTTGTCCTTCCTCCATAATCCCCTAAGTCCTTCCCTGATGCCCTCTCCACAATTATGCCTGTCTTAGGTTGTTCCTTCCTTGAGGAATCTTACCCATCATTGACCATCCAGCCATCCTCCAGGGCCAAGCAGGGTGAAGTAAAGGGGACAAAGGCTGCACCCCTGCCTGGAGGATAAGTTTTGTCTCCTTAGTGGCTTATGGTCCCAAGGTCCCCTAGCCATAGGGCCTTTTCTCCTGTCAGCCAGGTTACAGCTCTGGAAAACAGGCAGGACGGTTCCCAACACTGGCCTATTAAAAGCTTCCCAGGCAGTGCTCAGTATACTCTTTCCCCACCCCCTGGTGAATGGAGAAGATTCTGAGAAAGGGGAGGAACATAGAGTCTAAATGGGAAGGGTCCTATGGGTCCTATGTCACCATTTTGGTCTGTGACAAGAACAGTACATTTTGTTGGGTCAACCCACTGAAATTTTCAAATCATTTGTTGTAACAGTTAGCTTATCTTGAGTGATACAACCCTAACCCTATTTCCCAACTTTCAAGTAGGAAGAAACACTAGGGTAAATTTCTGGAGTCTCAGAGGATTGAGATAAAAGAAGGTATCAGAGAAACACACTCAACATCAGGGAATATTGCATGTAATGGGATTCTGGAGCTAATTTAAAGCCTTATAAATTCCCGCAGAGCTGAAGCCATGCCTGCTAGCCTCTGCTTCTCTAACCAGTGCCTTCTGAACACTTCCACATTCTCGGGAGAACAGCGAATAACCATCACCCAACTACGTGTTACATGGAACCCCCAACACAGCCTGTTTGATTTACTGTGCTTAGGGTCTCGTCAGATAATACCACACGTAAAACCTGCCTTGCTTTTGTTTCCCCCACCAAACATGGTGATTAAGAAGAAGAAAAGATAAATTAGTAACTAACTTTGTGTTTGGAAGTGTATTTTTAAAAAGATCAAACAAGATTTGTTGAGCACAGTACTAATGGTCTCTGCTGGGGGAGCCAAGCAAGCACTGTGGCAAACATGAGGTCTTTGGGTGCTTGCCTGCAGATGTTATTGGGAAACTTTTGTTTACTTACTAGACTTTAAAAGTTAAATCCTTCTTCAAGTAGCCTCCGGGTGTTGAGGACAATAAATAAAGACGTGCTGATTGAAAACATTTTAAAAAAACAACCTGTTACAGCTGTTAAAATAACAGGGGATAAATTCAGCCTAAAACAGAATATTCCAAAATCATTTGGCCTGTCCAACAGAAACACCAAACTTAAAAGTTGCATTCTACAAGTCATCTCTCTAAAGATGCTGTACCATATGAAATTTAGCAGGGTATGGGAGAAGCGTTCTCATAAGTGCTAGGTAGCTTCTGGCCCTTAGTTGTAAACCTGAGCCCATTAATTGAAAGGGGGCAATTGCTCTCCCTGTCTGGGGAGTTCCCAGAGAAAGGGATGCACTGGGAGATAGTCAGGGCCCAGAGGGAGGAAGAGGTAAGAGATTTAGGAGAATATCTCATATTTTAGTAGAGTCCCTTTGGGGCTGAGATGGAAGATGTGAACTTGGGACAGTACTTTTCTCTTCAGGAAATAAATTCTGTTGTCCCCTTTTCAAGGAGTGCAAACGAAGCCATAATGACCCTTTAACTTTCTTCATCTCTTCCACAAACTTCATCTTCTTTCTCTTATCCCCCGGCACTCCATGGGAAAAGTTCCACCTCAGACCCCAAGTTCCCATAAACAGTAAGGTAGCTAGGAGCAGACCTGGTACTTCTTGAAGCTCATCACCAGAGCTAGTCAAAAATCACACAGGAATCCAGCCGAGGAGCTAGTGGGCTTAAGGATGTATAGCTAAGATATGCTTAGGGAACTGAGTATCCCCTTCAAGTTAGGATTCATTCACTAACACAAAAGATGGGCAACCTCCTTATACATTCCCTAGTCAGAACCCTCAGGCCTTGGCTGGAGTTCTTCAGGGCGGGCTGGTGTTGCTATGTAGAGCTATGTTGTATTAGTGCTTCTCAGCCTCTTCTCTCATAGCTCAAATTCATTTTCCTCCCCAGAGCTTTATTCTCTGAAAGATTTTTATCTACAAAATAAATTGCATTTACAGAGAAAACATATTAAGTGTTATTAAGGACCAGGTATTGCATTAATGAGTGCTTTACACACATTTTCTAAAATCACCAGGTCGTCTGAAAAATAGAAATTATTGAGTTGGCCTGAAAGTTCATTTAGGTTTTTCTGCATGGTGGTTCTAATAGTGCTTAGCTGTCTTTAACTTCATTCCAAACAATTTCGTTAGACTGTATTGTGACAGCTGTCATATCAGCATGCATTTAAAAGAATTTATGAAAATTGGTGAATTTTATGCACCCATTTTAATATTGAAGATGGAATAAAATACACAACATTTTCAGCTTATTATGCTTTATTATTTCAAGAGAGGTAAAAACACAACTGAAACAAAAAAAAAATATTTGTGCAATGTACAGAGAAGGTGTTGTGACTGATTAAACATGTCAAAAGTGGTTTGCGAAGTTTCTTGTACTATGGATATTTTGGCCAAATAATTTCTTGCTATGGGGCTGTTTTATGCACTGGAAGATGTTTAGCAGCACCCCTGGCCTCTACCCACTAGAAGCCAATAGCAGGAGATAGCCGACATACTCAAATTATCCAAATCAGTAAAGGTATTGGTGACAATGGTGTCTTTTATTTTATGAAAAAAAAACCTAAATGGACTTTTTTGTCAACCCAATATTAGCCCTATTTTACAGAAGAGTAAACTGAGATTCAGAGATGTTGAATAAATAGCCCGAGTCTTATTGTTAAAGACTAAATTCTGAATGGGCTCACCTCTACACCCACACTCTTTCCAGTATACTCTCTCTACCATATAGAAAACAACATACAACCAACCAGAACTTCTTAGTATGAAGATACAGTCTTCACAATGAGTTAGTGTGGCTTTATGTCCTCCATCTTCCAGACCCCCACTCCTCCAAAAAGGGAGGGAAGCTTTCCATTATTAAGTCATCCTGTTTAGGCTTGTTATGAGTCCATATACGAGGTCTGTCCAGGAAGTATCCAGCCACATACTATGAAATATAGAGACGTTTATTAAAGAAGATACAAGATACAAGAAACATTGTACATAGGACAATGATGCCTCAGTCTCCTTCAAAGTAGGCACCTTGGGGCCTCACACAGTTCTCCCAGTAACTATCAGCTGCCCTGTTACATTTTCCTGAAGCTCATCAACGGTCTGAAATCTCTTCCCTTTCAAAGGCGATTTCAGTTTTGGAAAAAGCCAGAAGCTGCAGGGTACCAAATCTGGGTTGTAGGGGGCTGAGTCCCCTGGGTGATTTGATGTTTTACAAAAAAAACTCTGCACAAGATGTGATGCATGAGTGGGCACATTATTATGATGAAGCTGCCAGTCACCAGTTGCCCATAGCTGTGGACTTCTCAATCAACCGAACAGCTTCCACAGAGGAGTGTTCAAGTTTAACGCAAAATCTGATGCAGATTTGTTGCTCTACTCGCTCAGGCATTTTGAATGTGTTGGCCACACAATACATATGTTCACTCAATGGCATCTACTGCCCCCTCTGACTAGTACAGTGAAGCTGTCATTGTTCACATGCATGCATTCCAGCCCACTCTCCTTGGCTTCCAGGTTACATCAATGTCACGCAAACTGTTCTTATTATATTAACAATAGCTGGACTTTTTCCAGACAGACCTCGTACAACGTCTTCAGGCTTTTTTGAAGTACTAGGCATAGTTCAAGTAATCTCACTATTATCCCTATAGAACACCAAGAGCCTAAAGAATCCAGACGGAACTGGAGCTGGCGGTTCAAAACAAACGGGAGTTTGGCAGAGAGTGTACGGAACACAGTTTAGGCCCAGACCTCCTCCGCTGGATTCGTTCTCCCACTCCATTGATTTGAGTATTCAATGACATACCATGGGTGATGTGAGGCGGGGGATCCTTCAGGAACACAGAAATTTGGCGAGAACTGCAGGAGTCATGGAAGAAGGACAGTCTAGGATGAGTGACAAATGAAGGGAAGAAGAATGAGTGAGGAAGGAGAAGGACAAGGAGAGAAGCAGAAGAAGAAGAAAAGAAGAGGAGGAAAAGAAAAAGAGAAAAGGGAGAGGATGGCTGACCCTTTACACTGGTTCCATAAACCATTGGTGGGGTCTTCACCTAATACAGTAACTCCCATCTGGAGACAATGGGAAAGTGTGGCTCGGCTTTTTAGTGGGCTGTTGTTGAAGAACTATTTCCTCGAAGGACCATCGCCACCTCCCTACCAAAACTGGTAACTTTGAAGCCAGAATCTTAAAAAATTACAGAGTAAATTAAGAAAAAGGACATTACTAATTCCAGAAGTAAAATGAAAATTGTTAGTCCCACATCCCATGGTTAAGTTCGGTACTGCTATGCATGAAATTCACAACTCCCTTATCTTCGTGTTAGCTGAAAAACAAAATATCAAAAACCAAATCCCCCCTCTGGGTACCCAGAAATACAGAGCAACCTTGAGTAGAGTTTAATTGACTTGGATATTTAATTGCTGTAAAACGAAAGTGTTTACATGGAGATTGAAAATAACTCATTTTCCTTAGAAACCAAAATTCTTAGTTTAAATAATGAAATCCTTTAACTTAGTTGCTTGTATTTTCAATGGATCAGTTAGTTAGTTCATAGTAGCTAAAAGATAAGAGGTAAACATCAAAGAAAGAGAACAGAGGCATACATTGCATACATTCGCCTTACTCTAAAATTTCAACAGTACTCTGTTAAGAAACATCTAAAGATCTGTCTATTCTGGATCCAAAGAAAATTCCTTTCATTAATTTTTTATTCTAGAGTCTAAAGTGTTTTTTTTTTTTTTGGTGGGGGGAGGAGTGGAAGGTGGACAGGGAGTTATTGTAAAATGCCATAAAAGATTCTTCTGTTTCTGAATTCCCAAAGTGTTTGACATCTTTAATAAGTGTTAACAAAAAGATCTATTTATCCATCGTTAAATTCTGGCTGATGATCAATTTCAGAGTACATTCTGGGCCCAGAGAAAAAATAGTCTCTGTTAGACTTCATATTTTGAAAATGTCTGCCTTGATTGACCACCCTCAGCAATAAACCCAAACTCGTGTGTCCACTCCAAAAAGAGCAAAAAGCCTCAGCCTCAATCCTCTTATCCTTTATATAGGATAAAGCCCACCTCCCAGGTGCTGGGCAACATCTCAGCGTCCCTTTATCTGAACATCTGAAGTAAAGATAGTAATTTTAAAATGATGCAAGTAGTCAAGAATTTATTTTTAAAAACCTGTTTTTTAAGAGGTGGTCATCACGTCTTACGCCCAGTGACCAATGTGAGCCTCATCAATAATGGCACACCCAGACATTATGTACAGCCTCACACAACGCAGTAGGAGCTACACAGTGTTACCCGTGAAGAATTCTTACCAAGAAGTTTAACCTGATTCCTATCCAGCCTTCAGATCTAACTTGGAGCTCACAAGAAATGCACAGGACTAAAGAACAAGTTTAGCAACACCATGAGAAAACATCAGACAAATCCAGAAAGTGGGACATTCTACAGAACAACTAGCCCAGAGTTGTCAACCAGTCAATGTCATGAAAATAAAATGTATGTGGATGTGGCTAGAGGAGGCAGTTCCAGGTTAGGACCCTTAAGAAACAGAACAACCAGATGAAATATGTGGATCTTACTGAAATAACCATTTTTAAAAGATGTTTGGGGTAACTGGGGGCTTATTTGTAAAAGGGATAGGGTTTGTTTGAGACAATGAAAATGCTCTGGAAGGAGTGGTGGTGGTGGTACAATATTGTGAATGTGCTTAATGCCACTGAATCACACACTTAAAAATGGTCAGTTTTACACAATATATATTTTACCACACAGTTTTTTAAAAAGACATTTTGGAAACAAATAGGGAATATGTGAATGTGTGGATGGATAGTAAATACTATTGAAAAATTACATGAATCTTGCCCCAGCGGGTAGCTCAGTTGCTTGGAGCATCACCCCAATGTGCCAATGTTGCAAGTTCAGTCCCCAGTCAGGGCACATATAAGAATCAACCAATGAATGTATAAGTAAGTAGAACAATACATTGATGTTTCTCTCTCTCAAATCAATAAATAAAACAATTTTTAAAAAAGAAAAATTATGCAAATCTCGCTAAATATGATAATAGAATTGTACTTACCTAGCAAAGATATGTTTATCATTTACAGATGAATATTGAAGTATTTAGGGATGAAACATATACACACATGTGCATACATACATATATATATATATATAAAATCTTGCTTTAAATTATTTCAGCTTAAAAGAGAAAAAGGAAAAATATAGAATATATGGCAATTTTTTAAATTGTTTGATCTACGTGATAGATACTGTATGTTCATTATACTATTCTGATTCTTTTTCCCTATGTACTAGAATTTTGCAAAGGAGAGGGGAACCACGGACAAATCACCTCTCTGTACAAAACCACGAACTGTGATTGGAGTTCTGATTGGAAACGTGAGTTGCCCTGAGGTAATACTCTCTGGAAGGCCACACTTCCCAGTGGTAAGAAGGCAGGTTGCACAGGATGACTGCTGGTGGTCATAGTCATGCGAGTCTCACAAAGGTCCTGCATATAAAAAGCAGCTAAAAGGAAAGGTCAAACGGGTGACAAAAAAGTGTCACTCCAAAACCAGGGTGCAGGAAGTCTGCACAAAGAATCATTGCTATCAACTAAAACTGGCTCCCCAGCTACCCCAAAATCCTCCCTCAGAGTTTGGTCTGCTTAATAGCACAGAAAGGTCAGACCGTTGCAGTTCTGGAAACCAGACAGAGAGAAAAGGGCTGTTTGCACCAAAGGTACCCTGTAGATCATTTCTCTTTTACAAATCAGTGCACCAGAAAGCAGGTCACTAGGTTGTGTCTCTTCTAGATCACTGTGAAGTTCATCTCCATCCTTATTCTTCTTCATGAATAGAACCTTAGTGTCCCCGACTACAAGTGCACTCAGAAGAGAGGAGAAGACGACTTTGGAAAAATAACCACTCAAGGCACTTAATCAAGTAAAGCTCTGGGAATGTAAATGGATGGCTTCCCCTGCCCACAATATCTTACAACATCTGCAAAGCACTTCATTTATACCAACAGCAAGCAATAATCTTGCTATAAAACACAAATCACTTTAATAAGTCTCCAATTTACTTCCAGGTTAAAATCTTACTCACAAATTGCAAAATGAGCAGCTTTTCCTAAGGGTCTTTGATTTGCAAGGAACTGTTAAGTATTCTTACTCACCAAGGCATTCTGCTCAGGTTTGGTTTGACCCTGTCTCCTCTGCTACTTGCATCTCCACATCTCTGTCACGAATCTTCCTCCAGTTAGAGAGCATCTAGGAGAGGGATATTGACCTTCTTGGTCCTCTCCTTCCTATTCTGCAAGAAGAGACAGTATTCTTTGATTGCCGGCACAGGGCCACATTTACAGTGAGTAGGGTATCTGGGCTTCCCCTCCCCTCTCCTCCTCTCCCTCTCCCTCTCCATCTTTTTTGCTCCTCCCACCCACTTCCCTTCACTCCCCCCCTATTTTTCCCTCCCCACTCCTTTCTTTTGTTTCTTCCTTCTAGGTGGCCTCAGTGTTAGGAGGGCATTTCTCTTCCTTGCAATGAAGTTCAGCCATTTGTTCCTCCTCTGTTCTCCCTAATATTCTTTAAAATTTTTTAACTTTTCAATTACAGTTAACATACAATATTTTGTTAGTATCAGGTATACAACATAGTGATTAGACATTTATATAACTTAACAAAGTGATCACCCATAAGCCTAGTACCCATCTGACATCATACATAGTTATTTCAACATCATTGGCCATATTCCCTATGCTGTATTAATTTACACCCCCATGACTGTTTCTATAGCTGGTAATTTGTATGCCTAATCCCTTTACCTTTTATCATCACCCCAACCCTCCTCCCATCTGATAAGCATCAATTTGTTCTCTGTATCCATGAGTTTGTTTCTGTTTCATTTGTTTATTTTGTTTTTTAGATTCCACAAATAAATGAAATCATATAGTGTTTGTGTTTCTTCGTCTGACTTATTTTCCTTAGCATAATACCCTGTAGGTCCATCCATGTTGTTGCAAATGGCAAGGTTTCATTCTTTTCTGATAGCTAAAGAATATTCCATTCATATATGTACCACATCTTCTTTATCCATTTATCTACAGACAGGCACTTAGGTCGCTTCCATATCTTGGCTATTGTAAATAATACATGGACAGAATAAGGGGGTACAAACACTTTTCATTACTGTTATATCACACCCAGTAAAGACTGATAAAATTGCAAGATTCAGGTGGCTTGGGGCAAGAAAATATGCTCTCTGAATCTTCTATGTTGGCTTTGAGATCCAAGCCAGTTTACTAGAGAGCTCTGCTTTAGCATTTTGGGTGCAACCTGCTTGATGAAATATTACAGTCTATTTACTCTGTACTGTCAGGGGTAACGGTGGTACCTGGGCTAAGCCTGGGCTTAGGCATTCTTAGATCCCTTGGCCTTATAGTACATCATGTATGTATGTGTGTGTATGTATGTATGTATGTATGTGTGTATGTATGTACCTGGCTATCATCTACCTCACTACAGGGTGCAGCAGAAGTAACGCCATTGAGTGTGGTGGGTGGGGGACGTGGAAGTCCCCCACAAGATAGGTGGCAATTTGAACATTTCACCTGAAATGTCATATGGTGTGCTTGAGTGTGATGTTGTTACAGAATTACATGCTTATGACTTTGTAGTAAAAGATTTTTATGTAACAAAAGGGGTATTATTTGTGCCAGACCCTGTATATATCTACTGATTATGATATATATCCTATACCATACAATTTATATGATTTAAAGTATATAGCTCAGTATATTCACAGAATCGTGCAAACATAACCACAATCAATTTCAGAATATTTTGTCCCCACCAAAATCACACCTTGTAGCCATTTAGTAGTGACTCCCATTTCCTCCTCACCTCTTCCATCAAACCTCAGCAATTAGACTTGCTACTTCATTTTCTATCTCTACAGATTTGCTTTTCTGGACATTTTATACACCATATTTTGCTGTGTGTAGTGCATAGTTTTTTGCCTAAATTTTTGAGGGAAAATAAGGGTGTGCATTATGCACAGGTAGTACTTGCAATACCTTGTATCTGTTCTTGTGTTTTGTAACTACTTGTTCCATAAAATTTCTTGTATCATATGTTCAGAAATAAATTCTAAAATTCCTTTATAATATAAAAAACAAGTACCTAAATATCAATAAATAAATAATTGAATTAACAAATTAAAATGAAAGGTTTTTTTCCTGAAAGTTTGGACCCAAAACGTGGATGTGCATTATACACGGCAAAATACAGTAAATGGAATCAAGCATATTGTTCTCAAGTTTTATCTATCTTGTAATACTTCACTCCTTTTTATTGCCCAATAATATTCATTGTATGTGTGTATCATATTTTAGTCAACCCTTCATTAGCTAATAGACATTTGGATTGTTTCTAACTTTAGGCTACTGTGAATGCTGCTGCTATGAGCATTATGTACAGTTTTTTGTGTTCACATGTTTTCATTCCTTCTGGTTGTATATCTAGAAATGGAGTTGCTAGGTTATTATACTAACTTTATGTTTACTCTTTTGAGGAATTTCTAGACATTTCCAAAGTGGTGTACTATTTTGCATTCCCACCGGCAGTGTATGCAGATTCCAACTTCTCCACATCCTTGCCAATCCTTGTGGCTGTCTATCTTTTTCATTATAGCCATCTTATGAGACATGAAGAGGTATCTCATTTTGGTTTTGATTTGCATTTCCCTGATGGCTAATGATATTGAGCATGTTCTCATATGCTTATTGGACTTTTTACATTGTCCTTTAAAGAATGTCTATTTACATTATTTGCCCATTTAAAAACTGGGCTTACTTTTCTTTTTATTATTGAATTATGTGTTCTTTATATGTTCTACATACAAATCTCTTATAAGATACATGATTATAAATCTTTTCTTCCATTCTGTAGGTTGTCTTTCCACTTTATTACATTTGAAACATAAAAGCTTAAATTTTGATGATTTTTAATATTTTTACCTCATATTTAAGTCAATGGTCCATCTTGAGTTAATTTTTGTGTGTGGTGTAAGGAAGGGGTCTATTTTCATTGTTTTGCTTGTGGATATCCAGTTGACACAGCATAATCTGTTGGAAGGACTGTTCTGTCTGCATTGCATGATCTTGGCACCCTTTTTGGAAATCAGCTGACCATAAATGTGAAGATTTATTTCTAGAGTCTCTGTTCCATTCTACTGATCGTCTCATTCCAGTTTTACACTCTCTCTCTTTTTAAAAAAAAGATTTTATTTATTTATCTTTAGAGGGGAAGGGAAAGAGAGAAGGAGAGAACTATCAATGTATGATTGCCTCTCATGCATCCCCTGCTGGGAACTGGCCTGCAACCCAGGCACGTGCCCTGACTGGGAATCGAACCATGGTTGTTTGGTTCACAGGCCCGCACTCAATCCACTGAGCTACACCAGCCAGGGCTACACTCTCTCAATCAGTCTTCCAACTTTGTTCTTTTTTCAAAAATTAACTGATCGTAAATTGAGAATTTATTTCTGGACTCTCTCTATTCGATTCTATTGTATCTCCTTATGTTAGTATCATACTATATTACTGTCCTCCAAGTTGTTATTTTTGCAAGATTTTTGGAATCAGCTTGTCAATTGCTGAAAAAAAAAAAGACAAGAAAACAATTCAGCTGGAATTTTGATAGGGATTGTGTTGAATCTGTAATCAATTTTGGTAGCATTGCCAGCTTAACAACATTAAATCTTTTGATCCATAATTGTAAGCTGTCTTTACTTTTCTTTAGGTGTTCTTTAATTTCTTTAAACAATGATTTGTAGCTTTCAGGGGGAAAGTTTTGCACTTCCTTCATTAAATTTATTTCTAAGTATTTTATTCTTTATAATGCGATTATAGAAAGAATTATTTTCTTAATTTTGGTGGGAAATTGTTCACAGCTAGTAAATAGAAATAGAATTGACTTTTATATATTGATCTTGGACTCTGCAACCTTGGTAAGCTTTTTTACTAGTCCTAATAATTTTTTAGTGGATTCCTTAGGCTGTTTTTTATACACAAGATGTCATCTACAAGTAAAGATACTTTTTCTTCTTCCTTTCCAACCTGGATGGTTTTTATTTCAATTTCTTGCCTAATTATCCCAGATACAACCTCTAGTACAATATTGAATAGAAGCGGCAAGTGCACACATCCTTCTCTTGTTCCTAATTTTAGGGGGAAAGCATTTAGTCTCACACTGTTAAGTGTGATGTTAGCTGTTGGTTTTTTATAGATGCCCTTTATCATGTTAAGGAAGTTCTGTCCTATTTTCAGTTTACTGAGTGTTTTTATCGTTAATGGATATTAATTTTGTCAGATGCTGTTTTCTGCATCTATTGAGATGATCATGTGGTTTTTGGCCTTTATTCTATTGATATGGTGTATTACATTAATTGATTTTTGGATGTAAAGCCAACTTTAAATTCCTGGGATAATTCCCACTTGATCATTCTATATCATCATTTTTTCTATTTTTAAAAATTATAGTAAAATATACATAACATAAAAGTTACCACCTTAAACATTTTGAAGTATACAGGTTAGTAATGTTAAATACATCCATAAAGTTGTGCGATCATTACCACCATCCATCTTTGTAAGTTTTCATGCTGTAAATATTGAAACTCTATTCTCATTAAACAATAAATTCCCATTTCCCCCTTCCCCTGGAAACCACCATTCTGTCTCTACAATTTTGACTACTCTAGAGACTTCATAGTAGTGGAATCATACAGTATTAGTCATTTTGTTATTGGTTTATTTCACTTAGCATTAATATCTTCAAGGTTCCATGTTGTAGAATAGGTCAGAATTCCCTTCCTTTTAAAGGCTAAATAATATTCCATTGTATGTATATAGCACATTATGCTTATTCATTCATCTGTCAATGGACACTTGGGTTGCTTTCATATTTTACTATTGTGAAAATGCTGTAAATATGGGTATACATATCTCTTCAAGAGCCTGCTTTCAATTATTTTGGGACTATATCCAGAAGAGAATTTGCTGGATCAAATGGTAGTTCTACAGTATTTTTGATATTTTGAAGAACCTCCCTACTGTTTTCCATAGCTTCTGTGCAATTTTACATTTCCAACAAAAAGGTACAGGGTTCCAATTTCTCTACATTGTTGCCACACTGGTTTCCTGTGTTTTTTGACAGCAGCCATCTTAATGGGTATGAGGCAGTTTGATTTGCAGTTTCCTAATGATTAGGAGTGTTGAGCATCTTTTCTTGTCTTTATTAGTCTTTCGTATATCTTCTTTGGAGAAATGTTTATTTAAGACCTTAGCTTATTTTGAATTGGGTTGTTTGTTTTTTATTGAGTTTTAGTTCTTTATATATCCTGGATATTAATCCTTTATCGGACATATGACTTGAAAATATTTTCTCTAATTCTGTATGTTGCCTCTTTACCTTGTTGATTGTCTCTTTTGATATGCAAAAAATTTTAATTTTAATCTGTTTTTTCTTTTGTTACCCATGCCTTTGATATCATATCCAAGAAATCATTGCCAAATCCAGTATTGTGAAGTTTTGTCTTGTTTTCTTCTAAGAGTATATAGTCACTTTTATATATTGCTAGATTCAGTTTTCTTATAGAATGTTGAGAGTTTTTTTGCATCTGCATTCATAGAGCAATATTGCCCTGTGCTTTTCTTGCAATGTCTGGCTTTGGTATAAAGGTCACACTGACCTTAAAGAATGAATTGGGAAATGTTCCTTCTGCTTCCACATTTTGGAAGAGTTTATATTTTGGTAAAATTCAACAGTGAAGTGATCTTGGACCTGGGCTTTGAACCAATTTCATTTTAAGTAACCAAAAATGATGATGCCTGGGTAGGATGAGACTTAATTCTGGCTTGAATTATAGACTATGAGTAGAAGATCGGAGCCAAAAATTTCAAGTGTCCCACTTCTTTTTCTTTCACAAATTGAAACATTTAGTGAGAAAAGAGATAAGCCTTTGTGACTTTATTTCCTCATCCAACAAGTTTAAGATGTTTAGAAAGTGGTGATTATAGACAAGGGCCCAGCCTGGAATTCACAGATCCAAAACAGCAATAACTCTTAATGTCCAGACAGATACTTCCCAGATGCATGCTGTCAGCCACAAGAGACAACAAGAGAAAAAAGGACTGGGGAAGGTTTATGAAAATCACTCCATCATAAATACAATCATCATTACTACAGTCCCTGTTTGGGGACCAGTAGTGAGACAAATACTTTAACACAATATACTGGGAAACTAGGGCTCAAAGGATGTTGACTGGCTTACTCAGAGTTACTCAGAATTACCCGGAAAGCCAGAAAGAGAACTAAGAATTGTACCTTTGTCACCTAATACCTGGTTTAGTAGTTTATTTTGATCAGTATCTGCTGGTATTCTATGCTTGGAATGCACAAGGGAGATGGTTCTCAGAGCCTCTCTGTAAAGTTTTCATTTGGTCAGGGGTAATCTATCAGTACCTCTATCCACGATTCATCTCCAATTTAGTCTTCATAATACCCTTATTTTCAATCAGCAACAAAATTCTGAACAGAAGTTCATAAAAATGTTGTTAGCAGTCAAGAAAAGGTTTACTGCTATTAGGGAATAATTTCAGGAATGTGGGTGAGGAGCTCCAAAGACCCATCCTTCAACAATATAAGCATACTGGTGAAAATTAATTTTTTGTGGCCTGATTTGATTTTTTAAAAATATATTTTATTGTTCATGCTATTGCAGTTGCCCCTCCCCTTTTCCCCCTTGTCCCCCTCCACCCAGCCCACCACCCACTTCATGAGCAGTCCCTTCACTGTTGTCCATGGATCCTTTATATATGTTCTTTGACTAATCCCCTCAGCTTCTTTCAGTCAGTGCCACAACCTCCTCACCTCTCACAGCTGTCAGTCTGTTCCATGATTCTATATCTCTGGTTCTATTTTCTCATTAGTTTATTTTGTTCATTAGATTCCTTTTGTAAGTGAGACCATATGGTATTTTCTCTTTCAATGACTGGCTTATTTCACTTAGCATAATAGTCTCCCTTTCCATCCATGCTATTGCAAAAGGTAGGAAATCCTTCTTTCTTTATTCTGCGTAGTACATTCACTGTGTGAATGTACCACAGTTTTTATATCCACTCATCTACTGATGAGCACTTAGGCTATTTCCAAATCTTGGCTTTTGTAAAGAGCCCTGCTGTGAACACGTGGTGTAGGGTAAGTGAAGAGAGTCTGGCTTCCTCAACCCAACCGGGTGTCTGGGTAACTAAGGGAAGTAGTGTTCCCATAGCGTTGGAGGGGCCTGATAACCAGTGTTCTCATAGCCTTGAGGCTGGGTACAATAAACCATCCCCATAACATGAAGTGGGCTCGCATGCGCAGAACTATGTTATGTAATGTAATGTTTTGGCAGTTTTGTGGCTTTGTTCCCCTCTAGTACTTAAACAAGTAGGGGCTTCCCACTAGTTAGACATGCAGCTTGTGGCATGCATGGCTCACCCACCTGTGAATAAAGGCATGTCAAGCATCCCCACGGGTTTACCCATTTTCTTCCAATCTCCTGAATGCAAGGGTGGATATGCCCAGCCTTGATCGGTTGCAACATAAATTCTTTTGAATGGGTATTTTGGGATTCTTCAGGTATATTTCCAGCAGTGGAATTGCAACCACTTAAAGTTGTTGTTCCTCAAAGGGAGATGGAAGCCAAGAAGACCAGAGGCTATATGCTACCACACAGTGACCTGCTTGGAAAGCAGGGTTATCACTCCAAGAGAAGTAGTTGTAGTCCTTTCTCCCAGTTTGAGGGCAGATATTTTACCCTGGGGAAGATGTGGGAGATAAGAACAGAGAGTTCTGAAGCTCTGCACAAGAGAATAAACTTTATTTGGAACAGAGTGTCAGGACATCAAGCTGAAGGGAGTGCTCTAAAACAATGGATATTTTGGTAATAAGCAATTTAGAGGAAGCTGGCTGCAGCAAGATAGATTGTAGGCTATCTAGTGTACCAGAAAGAACCAGGAAAAAAGACAGCTAAGAAGAGCCCCACCTGGGGTCAGAATAAATCTCAAACACTAGACTCAGAAACTACTTCAGGATCAGATTGTGGAGCAATTTATGTTCCAGAGAATTGTTGAAAACAATAGAGTGATTAGCTAGCAACTAATGAAGCCTAATGACTAGTGACCTTAGCAACAGAGACAGACAACTTAATAGAAAGATCACAAATAGCAACAGTCCAAGAGAGCAATGCTACAATCACTGTCATCCCAGGATGACTGTGTACATGACCAAGCAGGCACATTCTAAGGAGCAACATCAGAGGTTTCACACTGCAGGGAAATACACTTTACTAAAATAATATAGCTAAGTCACTAAGCAAATAAATAGCAAACTATAACAATAAGTTCATATACTCAAAAATGAACAATAAGGTTGAGGGAATCAATA
Organism: Carollia perspicillata; assembly: GCA_004027735.1. Lineage (NCBI taxonomy): Eukaryota > Metazoa > Chordata > Mammalia > Chiroptera > Phyllostomidae > Carollia > Carollia perspicillata. The sequence goes on from PVKM010014492.1 coordinate 21,169, forward strand.
TTCAGAGTTAATACACTATATTATCTAAAATGTTCAGTTTTTGCTCTGGCTGTTGTGGCTCAGTTGGTTGAAGCATTGTCTGATAAACTGAAGGGTTGGGGGTTCAATTCCCAGTCATGGCACATGCCTAGGTGGCAGGTTTGGTCCTTGGCCAGGGCTCATGTGAGAGACAACTAATCAATGTTTCTCTCTTACATTGATGTTTCTCTCTCTCTCTCTCTTTCTCTCTTTATCCCTCTCACCCATCCTCTCTCTCTAAAATCAATAAGCATGTCCTTTAGTGAGGATAAAAACTAAAAATAAAAAAATAAAATAAAATGTCCAGTTTTAATAAAAAATTATTACACATGCAAAGGAACAGGAAAGTGTTTTGTGACTCATACATAGGTGGAAAAAAGCAGTCAACAGAAATTCCCAGTGAGGAGGCCCAGATACCCAACTTAGCAAAGAATTCAAAGCAGTTATTATAAATATGTTCAATGAACTAAATAAAACCATGCTTAAAGAAGCAAAAGAAAGTATGATGACAATGTCTTATAAGGTAATCACCAAAGAGATAGAAATTACTATTATTACTTTTTTTTAAAGAACCTAATGGATACTGTGAACTTGAAAAGTACAATAACAGAATACAAAAATTCACTACAGGGTCTCAATAGTGTATTTGACCTGTCATAAGAAAGAATCAACAAACCTGAAGACAGATAGAATACATGGAGGGATAGATAGATATTATTTATCTCAAGAACAGAAAGAAAATGATGAAGAAATATGAACAGAACCTCAGAAAAATATGAGATACCATTAAGCACATCAGCAAATACATAATGAGAGTACTACAGGGAGAAGAGAGGAGCTGAAAAATGTCTGAAGAAGTAATGGCTGAGAACTTGTGAAGTTTGATGAAAAACATTAATCTCACATTCAAAAAAGTCAACTAACCCCAATAGATAAAGTGATCCACATCCAGACACATCATAGTAAAAATGTTGAAAGAGAAAGTTAAAAAGAAAAATAGCAACAGGACAGCAAGAGGAAAAAAGGCTTATCACATACAACAACCCAAATGAGGGTAACATTCGACTTCTTACCAGACACAATGGAAGCCAGAAGGCATTGAGATGGCGTATTCAAAGTGATGAGAAGGGAAAAGAAAAAAGCACCCCGTCAACTAATAATCTTTTCCTTAGTAATACTGTCACAAATGAAAATAAAATAAAGACATTCCCATATAAACAAAATCTGAGAGAATTCATTGCCAGCTGACCAGAGTTACAAGAAATAAAGAGGTCCTTCAGGCTGAACACAAGGGACTCCAGTTAGTAGTTTAAATCCACACACAAAAAACAAGAGTGCTGGTAAATGTAATTATATATTATAAAAGACAGTATACCAATGCCCATTTCTTCTCCTTTATTTTCTAAAATGATCTAAAAAAGCAATTGTATAAATGAATATATTTCACAAAGATAGCAAAGGAAGTGTGCGGAAACAAAGCTGAATTTGAGTAAAAGCTAAGTTACAACATAGTTACTCGAATCCACAGGAACAAATGAAGAGAACCAGAAATGGGAAATAAGAAGCTTGATATAAAGAACTTGAAATATAACTTGCTTTCCTTTTTTCTCAACTTCTTTAATAGACATAAAATCATATATTATAACAATGTATTATACAGTTTGCAACAAAACTATAAACTAACTAGACCTAACAGACATCGATAAAATGCTCTGACCACCAACAGCAGAATACACATTCTTCTCAGGTGACTATGGACTATTTTCCATGTTAGATGATATTCTAGATTATAAAACAAACCCTAATAAATTTAAAAGTTTTGAAGTCATGCAAACTATGACTTTTGACCACACTGGAAAGGACTTAGAATCAGTAAGACAAGGAAATTTGGTAAATTCAAAAATATGTGATTCTTTAGAGAACTTTCAGCCAAGATGGAGGTGTAGGTAGATACACTTTGCCTCCTTGCACAACCAAAAGAAGGACAACAACAAATTTAAAAACAAACAAACAAAATAACAAGAACTGCCAGAAAATAGAACTTTATGGAAATCTGACAACCAAGGAGTTAAAGAAGAAACATTCATTTAGACCAGTAGGAGGGGCAGAGACAGGCAGCTGGGGCAGAGAGGATTCCAAGAAAGGTGGCAGCTGGTGGAGTGGGCAGTCCCACATTCCTGTGCAGATAAACCAGGGGGAACAAATGGGGAGCAAGACAGACTGTGCAATCCAGGGTTCCAGTGTGGGGGAATAAAACCTCAAAATCTCTTACTGAAAACACCTGTGGGGGTTGAGGTGGCAGGAGAAACTCCCAGCCTCACAGGAGAGTTCATTGGAGAGACCCACAGGGTCCTAGAACATACACACACCTGCCTATCTGGGAATCAGCACCAGAAGGGCCCAATTTGCTTATGAGTAGCAGGGGAAGTGACAGAAAACCAGCCAAGAGCCAAGCAAGTGGCATGGTACCCTGTCAGACCCCTCCTCCACAGACTGCGCCACAATGCAGCTATGTAGGTTGCCCCATCCTGGTGAATACCTAAGGCTCCACCCCTTACTACATAACAGGTGCACCCTGACAAAAAATGTGGTCCAAATGAAACAACAGATAAAATCTCCAGAAAAAAATATAACTAAGTGATGAAGAGATAGTCAGCCTATCAGATACAGAGTTTAAAACACTGGTAATCATGATACTTACAGAAATGGTTGAGTATGGTCACAAAATAGAGAAAGAAGTGAAGGCTATGCAAAGTGAAATAAAGGAAAATGCACAGGGAATCAACAGTGATGGGAAGGAAACCGGGACTCAAATCAATGGTTTGGAGCAGAATGAAGAAATAAACATTCAACCAGAACACAATAAAGAAGCAAGAATTCAAAAAAAGTGAGGAGACTTAGGAACCTCTGGACAACTTTAAACATTCCAACATCTGAATCATAGGGGTGCCAGAAGGAGAAGAGGAAGAGCAAGAAATTGAAAACGTCTTTGAAAAAATAATGAAGGAGAACTTCCCGAATATGGCAAAGGAAATGGACTTTCAGGAAGTCCAGGAAGCTCAGAGAGTCCCAAAGAAGTTGGACCTAAAGAAGCACACACCAAGGCACATCATAATTATATCACCCAAGATTAAAGATAAAGAAAGAATCATAAATGCTGCCTGAGGAAAGGAGAGAGTTACCTACAAAGGAATTCCCATAAGGCTATCAGCTGATTTCTCAAAAGAAACCTTGAAGACAAGGGGCTAGAAAGAAGTATTCAAAGTTATGAAAGTCAAGGACCTATATCCAAGATGACTCTATCCAGCAAAGCTATCATTTAGAATGGAAGGGCAGATAAAGAGCTTCCCAGATAAGGTCAAGTTAAGGGAGTTCATCATCACCCAGCCCTTATTATATGAAATGTCAAAGGGACTTATCTAAGAAAAAGAAGAAGATCAACAACATGAACAGTATGCCCCAGCTGATGTGGCTCAGTGGATTGAACGCTGGACTGTGAACCAAAGGGTCTCCGGTTCAATTCCCACTCGGGGCACATGCCTGGGTTATGGGCTGGGTCCCCAGTAGGGGGCGTATGAGAGGCAGCCACACATTGATTTTTCTCTCCCTCTCTTTCTCCCTCCCTTCCCCTTTCTCTAAAAATAAATTTAAAATTTAAAAAAAAAAACATGAACAGTAAAATGACAACAAACTCACAACTATCAACAACCCAACCTAAAACAAAAACAAAAACAAACTAAGCAAACAACCACAACAGGAACAGAATCACAGAAATAGAGATCACTTGGAGGGTTATCAGCAGGGAGCGGTCCGGGGGAGAATCAGGGAAAAGATGCAGAGAATAAGAAGCATAAATGGTAGGTACAAAATAGCCAGGGGGAGGTTAAGTAGATTATGGGAAATAGAGAAACCAAAGAACTTCTCTGTATGACCATGGACATGAGCTAAGTGGGGAGGAATGCTGGAGGGTGGGCAGGCTGAAGGGGAATAAAGGGGAGAAAAAAATGGGACAACTGTTATAGCATAATCAAGAAAATATATTTAGAAATAAAAAATGTTAAAATATGTGGATATTAAACTATAAACTCCTAAATAACCAATAGGTCAAAAAATTACATGGAAAATTAGAAAATACTCTAAACTGAATGAAAATGGAAGGAAAACATACTAAAACTTATAGGATATGTCAAAGCAGTGCTTAGAGGGAAATTTATAGTTGTAGATGCCTATATTAAAAAGAAAAAATGAAAAGAAAGATCTCAAATCAATAACCCATCATTCTATAAGAAACTAGAAAAAGAAGAGCAAACTAACCTAAATAAAGCAGATGTAAATAAAAGTAGATTAGAGTAGAAATTAATAAAACAAAAAATTAGAAAAACAATAGAGAAAATGAAGAAAACCAAAATTTATTCTTGAAAAAGATCAACAACATTTACAAACTTTAGGTAGACCAAGAAACAAAAGAAAGAAGACTCAAATTACTAAAATAAAAAAGGCGGATATTACTACTGACCTTACACAAATAAAAAGGATTATTCTCAAAAAGGGGAATACAATGAACAATGGTATGCCAATAAGTTAGATAATGTAGATAAAATGGACCAATTATTTGAGAGACAAAACTACCCAGATTGACTTAAGAGAAACAGAAAATCATAATAAACCTATAATAAATAAAGCGATTGACTTAGGAATTTAAAACTTCCCATAAAGAAAAGTCCAGTCCCAAGATGACTTCACTCTTGAACTTCATCAAAACTCAGTTACCAGTATCTTTGGAACAAAGTTTGTCTCCAGTAGGATTTTCATGAGGACCTGTATCCCTGACTTAATTTTTACTGACTTCTTAATAAAGCACTGCCATAAGCCATGTGAATAACATGGAGATCAAAGTGAATTAGTCCCATCAGTCATTAAGATCTCTCCAGAGATTAAGTTTAATATATCCACCCACAGGACAAGGATTCTTTGTCCAAAAACTCTAGGTCTGAATCAGAGCAACTGACCAAATCAAGACCAACCCCGTTTGCTTATTTGCAGGAGCCAAACCATCATCCTGCCTTGTAGGCAGAGTTTTCACAGCACAATAAAGTTGTTTCAAACATTTGAAGCCCACTCTAATGAAATTTGTTGCCTATAGAGTTTTTATTTGGAATGATAGTAATGTTTTAGAAATAGTTAATGATAGTTATACAAGATTACAAAGCTACTTGAATGCCACTGAATTATACATTTAAAAATGGTTAAAATGGTAAAATTCATGTTATGTATATTTAATCACACACACACACACACACACACACACACACACACACACACACAAATGGAGCCCCACTGCTGCTTGCTTTCTGTCCAGAATATTCCTCAAATTGTTTAACAATATAATCTAATTTGGGACTTTGCCAGCACCTGAGTTTCTCAAAGAGCTCCCAAGGTTTCCTATTAGTGCCATCAACATGGCAAATAAAATTTTTTTAACTTCCTATATCTCTACCTGTTTCTCCAGAAACTTGGAAATGCTATGTAGCTACTTAGAGTCCAGGGATGCATAGGGCCTTAAGATGGGTGTATAACATTTGGAATTAGCCTGAATAGGCATTCACTGCCGTGTGCCCTCATTAAGTGTTACCTGAAATAACCAGCAGGATCATTAAGTGGCTTACTCTAATCCTTCTAGATTGTTAGACTTAATCTAGAATTAGGACGGTACAACCCCAATGAACTGCTACTGATTGACTCTGTCTTTTTCCTGTTTATCTGTTAGCCCACCACAACCTTGTGACCCAAGGCTCTGGAGTGGATCAGCCTCCTACTCACTCCCTCCTGCGTATACCACATCTCCATGGAAACTGCTTGTCAGACCTTGCTTGGCTGCAGGTTCTGAAGACCTCTCATCTGCAGCCTCGGTCCTGTACAGATTCAGTCTTAATCAGCCAGGCTTCTTAATAGGAGCCTGTATTAGGAACTCCATCCTCTTTTGTCACTGGGGTCTATAATTGTCCTTGAGCCTCCTTTGGGGTACTTCTGGGGAGTCCCCAATGTCACTGAGCTGCCCTGGGCTTCCACCACTGATAGGTCAATGACAGGGTTTCTGCCCTGGGGTCCTGCTTCAACCTGAACTCATCATTTTCTTCCAGTAAGCTCTCTCCTTTCCTCATCTTCCCCCACCCACAGAGCTGAGGACCATTTTGAGCTTTTTGGGCCCCACCAAGGTCAGTTGGAACAATCTGCTTTTTGATTATCCCAAACTCTTCTTTCTCTGCAGCCGTATTGCCTCTTGCTATAGCTCAGGCCCACATTATTTCCTTCATCAGTGATTGCAAGATCCTCGTCCATGCTTGCATTCCTTGCATTCAATCTCTCATTACAACCAGTGAGAAAACCTCTTTATAAAGAAGATCTGACCTGCCCTTCCTCCACAGAGTCAGTTAGTGGTTCCCATTGCCCTCATGATAGCTTTCAGACACACGAGATCATGCTTTTGTAATCTGACCCCTGCTCACGTCTCCAGGATCACCTCTTGCCCCTCCCACTGCGTGGTCTGACCTCAGCCACACCAAACCCCTTTCCTTCTCCAACAAGCTGCCTGTTCTCTCTCGCCTCTGTGACTGTGCACTGCTGCCTCCTACACCTGGAGTGTCCTTCCTCCTCCCCCTCTATATAAGCCTTTCACAAATTCTAGGGGAACTTTCCTGCCTCTTGAATCTTAAGTGCCTCTTCTAAATTCTCCTAGAGCTCCTGTGCTTACTCCCTTTCTGCCTTTCTGCTGAACTGTCAACTCCCAGAGGGCAGAGTGTGCCCACCTCCAGCCTCGTGCCAAACATATTCACTCCAGTGTCTGTTATGTAAGTGAAAGAATGAAGAATAAGCTTCCGAAATTAAAATGTCACCACATGCTGATTATAAGTATATCCTTTCTCAGAGTCTTTTTTTGGGGGGCACCATTCATCCCCATATTGGATCATCTCTGAGTTTGCTACACTGTCAGGACATTGCCACTTGGACTGTTGGCTACTGTCCCTGGGGGCACTTCTACAGATGGGTCAGTTGCACCAGTTCAGCTCTGGCTAGTTCCGGTTGCTTCCTTTTTGTTAGTTACTGGGGAGGTCCCTAATGGCCTCATGGCTAAACCCATGTGGCCTCTGTCAGCAGCTGGAGAGCCATTCCTAAGAGCTGAGATAGTGGGTCAGCCCTCTTCTTACTGCCCAGGGAAGATTCCTTTCTCGCTGGTTATGCAACTTCATTGAGGCTCTGTTTTCCTTAGTGAAGTCCAAGATCTGAAATCATGGTAAGAGGAGAAAATGGCAGGTAACAGATAAGATCTCTCGTGTTTCCTCAGGGCATTTTTTTCTTTCTCCCAAGAGGGAGGGAAGTAGTAAGGGAAATGTGTTCATAGATAACGAAATAAATCAAAGGGAAAGTAGAATGTATAAGGATCCTCTCTCCAGAAATTTCAATGGATTATCTGGAAGGAAGCCAGATAATCTGTGGGTACATCCCACATGGATACATGGGATGGTGTTAGGAACATTTGGTCCTCAACACTATTTCAGTTTCTTTTTCTTAAATCAACACACCACTCATCTTCCAGAAATGAGATACCAACCAATTTTTTGCTGTGGACCTGGATAAGATGAAAAAAGAACGAATTTCACCTCAAACTGAGTTCCCTTGCTACCAGTATAAGGCTTACACAGTCATGGAGGAACAAGGACTCTAAGGTGGAGAGGGCAGCAAAGCAAGGCACAGCCTCGCTTTCTACCCTGCAGTGAGAAAGCCAAGGATC
>PVKM010014493.1:0-28956 GCA_004027735.1 Carollia perspicillata
TTCTAACAAATGGAACACTCTGGTGGGGGATGCTGAGAATGGGGGAGACTATGCATGTGGGTTGGGGGGAGAGAATATGGAAAGCTTCTGCATATTCCTCTCAATTTTGCTGTGAATCTACAAGTGCTTAAACAAAGTCTTTAAAATTAATGATGGCTCTCTTTGGAAGTTGTGTACTTTATTTTTCAAGTTATAGGAAGCATACAGCAATTTGTTGGGTCCTGAATCATCTAAACTCTTGATCACCATATATTGGGGAGGAAATATCTATTGTGAAGATTAAGCATCCCTGTCTAGCCTTTCTTTCATGACAGGCTGCTGCTAGTATTGTGGAGTATTCAAAGGCTATTATCTGAGCAACTGACTGATTTCACATAAAGCAGGATGTACCTATGATGGATCACTGATAATGGCATGATTTTTCTATAGCAGCTCAGAAAGGTATTTTTAAACACTTGCTATTCATTGCCAGTTTGTCCTTGCCTTCGAGGGGTGTGAGATGCTATTATTTAATGCATTTGACAGTGGATTATAGTAAAATTAAATGCTAGTGGGAAACAAAGTTCTGTTGATGGCTCTGAATAATCTAAATGTAGAAATTATTCTAGTTCAATGGAGGGTAAAATTATAGGATGTTGAATTCTTTCCAACAAGATGAATTTGGAATATGAGATATGGAGATTAAATGCAGACAACTGTACAGATTTGTACTGTAACACCAGGAAGAAAATTATGCAGGTAGGGTGGGAAGGAAAGGATTCTAGAAGACAGAAAGGGGGGATTCCCATTTACTAACTATAGGGCTGTCATGGGGCTCACAAATTTTGTGACAGGATGGTAACGATAGTTACAAAGGCTCCTCCTGTTCAGTGATAAAATTCCTAACTATTGAAAATATTTTTGCATTTGTGGATGAATGGCCCTTGCTGGATAAAGCTGAAATGATGGCATGTCAGCTCATTTTAACTGTTTTGAAAGTTTTTAAAGTAAAGTTGTTCGCTTATTTTCTGTTGTTTTCTTAAAAGTGAGAATAGGCAATTTAAAATCTGAGAATGTTTGTTGTAGATAGTCATGCCTGCTACAGGATTATTATATGCTGGAATGTTGCTTCCTAATAAGAATTAACATTTAACCTTAAAATCTATCATTTACTGCTCATTTACATGTTCAATAAAGTTTTATTGAACAGCTACCTAATATACTGTACCGTGCCAGGCAGGGGTCATACAAAGGTGAATTAAAGTTCTATCCTTAACAACATGGACTTTATCTCATTCAAGATGTAAATATGCCAAATGTACTACATCACTACTGTTTTCTTAAAGTATTTAGGACACATATGAGCCATTTTGAGACCAGGGGATTGGTGATGGTCTGAGTCATGTGCTTTAAGAAAGAATTCACAGAGGAGGATCTATAGTGTAATACAGGTGTTACAGGGAGGCGTTAATTCATGGATAAAAGCATGGGAGTGCATGAAAACATTACAGATTGATATGCTCATGAAAGTTGAAATAACAGGGAATGAGGGCTAAGAATGAAATTGGAAATATTTTCATAAGTCGTATGATAAAGAATCTGGCATGTCAAACTATAGCATTATTAATGATCTTAGAAAGTGACAGGTACTGCAATAGCAGGGTAGGGTTAAGCTAGTCTATCACACAGAGTGATCCTCATCCTCCATGCCTATGATGGCAAATGTTATTTTCCCCATGCAAACACGTTTGATTCGGGACCTTCAATACACTGGTCCATGTTGTCTTTGCTCTGGGACCCGGACTAGGGAAACAATGCCTGTGTGGCTCAATGCTAGCCATAATAAGTGGCGCTGTCCCATTACCTTCTTAGCCAAAAATGACATGTGTTTTTTCTCTTTGTATTTATTTTGCCAAAGCAGATCATGTTACTATCACCAAATGAGTCCTGGTCTCCTGTAGTTGTTCTGCTGCCAAATAAATCATGCAGGTAATACTGGCATCATATTGCTGTGAGCGTTAAATGAAATGCTGTGCTGTGACAGGTTTTGAATACTCAGTAAATTTGATCATTGCAATCAGTAAATGTGGCTATGCTTTGTAAGTATACCAAGCCAATAGATACTACTGTTAATAAATTAAGGAGAATATGTGAGAACAAAACATTTCTCCCTTTTAAGTTTGGACATTTTTTAAATGCACTGAGAACCAGGGATTGACTTAGAGATTATTACAGAAAACAATTCCACAATTGAGAAATCCCCATGATTCAATGAATCACAGTGGTTTTGGAGCTATATCTTTTGACAATATGAACACAATTTAAGGAAACAAGCTCATATCAATCACTGGGGGGAAACCTCCAAAAATGTAAGTTACATTCTACACTCAAAGTATATGTCTCTGAACTATGTATTATTTCTAAGACTGTGCTGTTCTAAGTGATAACTGATGTTTAAAAGACAATTATGAAGCATAATGGAGATGTGGAAACATTGAGAAAAAATTCAGTTTTTCTAATTAGAATTTCCCCTAGGTAAAAATCTAGAGTTGCATTTTATTGTCAGTATAAGATTTGTTATACAATGGAAATGTTGTTTTCCCACATTTATCACAAGAAGGCAGTGAGCTAGCACTCTGTGGCTGGATCATTCCAGGTAATAGGAGCTGCACGGAATTTCTGTTGGAAACAGAGGCATCATTCACCTCAAAACATTTAATGAGTTGCCTTCCCGATCAAGTAATTATGCTTTGTCTTCACCCCCATGCCCATCTCCTTTTTAAAAAAAGAAGCAGAGAGCTTATTTGGCAAAAGAATAATAATTGTTCAAACAGATCTACTTAAAAAATTGTTTTGAGTAAACTGTTGATCTATCTCCAGTATTTTTTTCCAGTGACACAGCTTTTCTTTCTCTCTTGCTGTCTAATTCCGGTGGAACAAGCTGATCTGGACACACATAATGAGGCAGAATGCATTCTGCAGGATACTGAAATTTGCAGCTGAATAGCTTACTCTGCAGCAGAGACTAGATCTGTCACCTTCTGGGTCCCCAAATGTACAGAAGGCCACAGATAGTTTCCTCAGGATTGATCCCTTAGGGGATTAAATAGATTAGTTTCTATTTTAGCTGTTCTGAAATGAAAACTTAGGCTATCCTCATCTCTTTTCCAACCTTTCCTTTATATTCCAACTCAGATATTGAGTTATTGATGATTTTGCCTGTAACAAATATGAGTTATATATTTCAGCAATATCTTATAAAAGCAAGGGCTACAAGGAAAATCCAGTTGAATTCTTTCATTGTGTTTTTCTAAGAAAGTAAAATTATTCCATAAAATTCCAACCATATTCTCCTGGGCTGAGGTTAAATATGCACCATCATCATATTGCTTATGAAATGAAAGTTTTAAGGAAGTACAGTGAGGGTAATTTTAGAAGTTGAAAGTGGGATAACAGTGTATTTCAGATACAAATTTAATTTCAAGTTTATTCTTTTTCAGTGGCTTTATTATATATATCCAGATTTTGTTTAGTTTGAATCTTCTCCTATAGGCTTTAATAGGAAAAAAAATGAATAAAATTGCAGTGGTTTCATGTTTCAATAAAATTAGTATTTGGTTAAATGTAGTATTTACGTTATTACTTCACTTTTTCTTCAATCCCCAAATCTATTTATTCTTCCACAAACACTGTGTGTATACTTTGTGAACACTGACTTTTCTTCAAGTTTCTTTCTTTCTTTTTTTTTTTTTTTGTATTTACGTGGGATTAGACAAGCATCTGCCACTTCCAGAAGGAATACCACCCAAGGCAAAGCCAAAAGAGAAAACTAATGATCCCGACAGTGTATCCATGTTTGCCTAGATCAGTCATTTTCTCTAGTTCTCTCTCTGAGAGGCCTGGTGCGTCCACCATGTGTATGAATGTACAGCCATTCATTACTAAAGGAATTATAAAAGTTCTCTAAAATATACCTACCAAAAGATTTAGGTCAAATTTTCTCTACAGGTCTCTGAATGTACATGAGAATCCCATAGAACATCAGGAGTAATTTAAAATTATGTAAACTCTTAATGAGATCCCTTTGGTTTAAAATTCTCATGTTATGTAACCAGAAATACTCATGTTATATAACCAGAAAGTCAGTCACTTTTTCCTTGTATTACCATTTTTTGACAGTTATTTTAAGGATAAATAAATGACCTGAACTGATAATTTAGTGGAACAGATTTTGTGATGCATCAGACTTAGTCAACCCTTCTCCCTCACTTTGTACCTTATAAATAGACTTCCCTAGCCTATAACCCTTCATTTCCCATCTGCCTACAGACTAGATGAGGTCTGTTCAGAAGGTATCCAGCCATGTAGTATGAAAAATGGAGACTTTTGTTGAAAGAGGACGTGTTGTACATAGGACAGTGATGCCTCAATCCCCTTCAATGTAGGCAAGGTGGGACCTCAAAAAACAGCCATCAGCTGCCCTATTGTATATTCCTGAATCTCATTGACAGTCTAAAATCTCTTCCCTTTCGAATGTGATTTTTATTTTGGGAAAAGCCAGGAGTCACAGGGCACCAAGTCAGGGTTGTAGGGGGGCTGTGTCACCTGCGTAATTTGAATGTTTCACTGAAAACTCTGCACAAGATGTGATGTATAACCAGGGCGCATTGTCATGATGAAGCTGACAATCACCAGCTGCCCATAGCTGCAGCCTTATGAATCATATGAATAGTTTCTGTGGAGCAATGTTCAAGCTTAACATAAAATTTGATGCAGATTCGTTGTTCTGCTCGCTCAGTCATTTTGAATGTGATGGCCACACAGTACATGTGCTAACTCAGTGGCATCTACTGCCTCCCACTGACTAGTACAATGAAGTCATCATTGCTCACACATGCACATTCCAGTCCATTCTCCTTGGCTGCCAGATTATATCGATGTTGCACAAACCATTCTTGTTATATTAACAACAGTTGAATCTTTTCCAGACAGACTTCGTATGCACTGTGACTGTATATGCACTGTATAGGAAAGCACTGTATTCTAAGGTGTGAGCATTATACCCCTAAAAACAAGCAAATATTTGAAAAATCAGTTTTGTTGGAGTCTAGATGGTACAGTTTCTACAAATATTGGACCTGGTAGTATATAGCTATACAAATCAAAACTTCTCTTTCTAAACTCATAATAAAGTTCCAACTAGAAATAAGTGGTAAGTGTATAGTAGGCATATGCAAAGTAAATAAAATAAAATAAAATAAAATAGTAAATCAACTGACCCTCATTTCTGTCAGCACTCTTAGTGTGGTGTTCATTGTAACCACCTTGCTTCCAGAAATATTCATGACCACAGGTTGATTGCTACTTGAGTTTGTTCTTGGCAATGCTATTTTTACCAAAGAAAATCTCAACTTCTATTGGTCTTAGGAGCAGAGGTTTGTATTTAATTTCTATTCCCATCACACTACTAATTATGTAACCTAATGGAATTTATTAATCAGTCTACTCTTCTTTGCTAGTCTGTGGAGATAATATGTGTTATCCATCAACAGTTTTATTATGGAGATTAAATAAATACTATGTAGAAAGAAAGCAATTGAAACAAATAACATAAAACATGTTGCAAAGTGAAGGGCAGAGAAAATACTGCCAAAATGTACTGAAGGCTCTGGCCAGGTAACACAATTAGCTAAAGCATCATCCTGATACAGCAGGGTTGTGGGTTTGATCCTCGGTCAGGGCACATACAAGAATCGACCAAAGAATGCATAAATAATAAGTGAAACAACATTGATGTCTCTCTCTTTTTCCCTTCCTCTCTTTCTCCAAAATCAATAAAAATTAAAAAAAAAACACTAAGGCAAGGAACGGGTTGGTGGTATATCAACTAGTTCTATAATCCATTTTTTGATAGAGGGGACTGTGTCTGGCTTGCTCCTGCATAAACAATAAACTCCGTTGGATGAATGCTGCTGCCCACTTATTTCCAACTCATCTTCTACCATAATTTCTTCCTTTCTTATTACCATCAAACTCCACTAGTTTTTTTCTTGTTCCTAAAATATAACCCCCACCTCAGGACCTCATGTATTTTATTTTCTGAGCCTGAATTATTTTCCCATATATTTAAAACTTTGTCCTTATATTGAATTATCTGCTGAAATACCATCCATTCAGGTGTACCTAGCCCAAGACTCAATATCTAAAACAATGCACCACACCAATACTCCTTACCTTTTGTGTAATACTTAGAGTCACCTATTATTTTAATAATTGTTTTCTGTGTACCCCTTGAGAAACTCCACAAACCCAAGGACTTGGTCTATGGTGTATCTTACATCTTTGACTATATCTGCTGATTAATATTTGTCCCCAACAAACATGAAAAGAAGTTCAATATTAGTAATGAGTTGGAAATTGAAAACCAAGATCATGATGCAATACCATGTTACTCACAATTAATTGAGAAAAAAAATATTATGATAACACTAAGTATTGGACAGGATGGTGGCCACAAAATCTTTTATATATTATGACTGAAGTAGAAATGTTTGCAAACATTTTGATAGACAGTTTGACAATATACTATGAAGTTAAAGCTCACATAAAATGGGATACAGAAGTTGTATCCAAACTTATAACAGGGGGGGATATAGACAAGAGTAGTCTTGCAGAATGTATGAAAATAATCTGATTGTCAGTGTGAACAAGAATAAATAAACATTTGTATTTTAACACAAAAAATATGACAAGAGCTTTTACTAAGTGAATGGTGCATTGTTCAGATTCACCACATGGTTAAGCTATAAACCAAGTATTCTCACTCCTTAGATTTTTGATTTCCTGCACATCACTAAAGATATCACTTTAGTTAGCTCTGAGATCTTTATTATCCCTTTAAAGATCAGATTTTTGTCTTTCTTATTGTCTGTATCAAACTCCTCTTCCTCCATGAGACTATATTACATTTTTACCTTGTTGCTTGGCTGTATACTTCACTAATCTATCAGCTTAATAAAGACTTAATAAAGCTTAATCTGTGAGATTAATCACAGGAAAGTTCCCTTGTGTATGCTAATATTCCTGATTTTTTGCATAGAACTGGGTAATCAGTCATCCTTCCGATTTATATCACTTTTTATTCAAGTTTCTATTTTCCTTTGTTCACTGATTAAACGAATACAAAGGAATTTTTAAAAATAAACTGAGGTATCTAGACATCCTTAATGATTATATTAACTTCCCCCTTCTTGGAATACTCATACTAGTTCTATTTCCATTTGATTTGTATTACACAGTGCTTTTTGTTATTTAAATATCTTCATGTAATTTAGGCTAATTTTAAATTATCAATGATTTCTGGAAAATTAAAAAAAGTAGAAAAAACCTCTGAGCAATGCTGTATAATACTAATGAAAGGTGATAATTGATCAAATGTTTTTATGAAATATTTTATAAGGTTATGAGAAAGTACTTTGTAAATAGATAGCAATATGCTATTTAAAATAGACATATATTTACTCAAGGCATACCTACTACTAAATATACTCTGTATTAGAGCTTATTCCTTATCCTGGTAAAATCTACAATCTAATTGTGGATACGAGGGTTATGACTGTAGAGTAAATTTGTGTGATACAGAAAGATTGGGCTAGGAAAATATTTAAGTGGGGGAACGTTCAGTGTTTATTAGAGAATAAAGGCTTTAAGTAGGACGGGACATGTTGTGAGCTTTAAACTGTAACTGGAACAAGGTGTAGTTTTAGAATGAGAGCAGAATTAGAGCTGGTTAAGGGCAATTAAGTGACAGGGGAGCATTTCAATGTGTAAATGCAAAAATAAAAACAGAATGTTCTGTGTCACAAATAGACTGTCAGATCTCTGAGTGAAGATGGTTGGCAAAACTCCTGTCAGTCCCCCTTTTGGTTTATTACTGGATAAAGGGCACTGTGGATAGAGTTTGGAATTTACATAGTTTGCTTTGGTTCCCTTTATACTCAGAAGCATATATAGCTGCTGTTTCAAGGCACAGTTCGATCAATGTATCCCCAGAACCTAACAAATGGGAATCAGTCTTTGTCAATATGAATCTGGCTTGTGCATTTTATCCAGAATTTGAAAACAATTACTGACATCTACTAAAATGTAGAGGTGAACCTATGAATTATTTTTTGACAAAAGCAGAAAAGACATAGTGTTATATCAGAATAGGGGGATTTTCTGTCTTGTTATACTGCTGAATCACTAGTGTTGGTATAGGAGATAAATAAGTTTATGTTGAGTAAATGAATAAATATAAGACATACATAGTTCATGATTTTATTTACATATTATGAATCAATGAAAGGAAATATATATCTTGGTTTCAGTACAAGTAATTTTATGTAGGGAATATTTTCCATAACTTGATTATATTCATTCTATGTATATTAAGACTTTATTGATATGGTAGAAAAAATGGAGAGTTGCAGAAATGCCTAGGGATGAGGAAGGAGGTGGGAATAAAATAGGCACTCACTGAAGCTATTTTTAGGAGATATATAACTCTCCAGAGAATAACCCAGAATTCACTAGAAAACACAGAATTGGGTGAAAAATTGGCTGCAGAGACTCAGCTTAGATCTAGTACACAGTAACTGGAGAATACATGGCAGGAAACATATACCATCAAGTATGAAAGAGTCATTATACAGTGCATTGATGGCAACATTCCAGCCAATGATTGTTGCTTGCTCTGTGAAGTTCAGTTCCTCGGGACAGTGAGCAGGGCAACGGGACTGATGTTTAAAATGGGCTAAAGACCTAGTAATTAGCTAGAGTCAAGAGCAGCAAGTCAGAGATAGTCTAAGCCTATAGCAGTATGTATGCCAGGAACACTAGCTATCAGAACACGGTTACTAAAGATAAATTGAGTGCATAGAGCTTAGATGGGAGGCTGAAGACCCTACGGTGTATTCTAACATGAACTCAATAAAATTATTTTAGCTTCTGTATTTGGATGCAAAGGCAGTTGGCATTTTTCAACTAAAAAGGATAGAGAAAGCATCCTTATTTTTCCTTGTTGAATTGAAAACAAACTGATTTCCAGCACAATGGAACCCTGATAGTTTGTAATGTCCTTGATATTTACACTGTATGGCACATGTAGATTAATGTCTACAAGTGAAGTTTTACTTGGTAAGTTGGATAGCTATATTAGCCACAATAACTTTTCGACATTGGAAATACCTATATTTATTAACTAAGTAGTTTTCATTCACTCATTTCAACATTTTGTTCAATCATTTAAAAATTGAAATATAAATTGTATAGGTGTATGTCTCTTTTCATTAAGAAAAACACAGATGTTTATAGCTCTAGCTGGTGTGCCTCAGTGGATTGAGTGGCAGTCTGTGAATCAAAGGGTCACTGCTTCGATTCCCAGTTAGGGCACATGCCTGGGTTGCAGGCCAGGTTCCCTGGTGCAGGGCATGCAAAGGGCAGCCACATATTGATGTTTCTCTCCCTTTCTTTCTCCCTCCTTTCCCCTCTCTCTAAAAATAAATAAAATCTTTAAAAAATAGATGTTTATGTATTTCTCATATGGTACTTAGTCCAAGATTATTTCCTATGTTATGCAGAAAGAAATTAAAGGGGTAATGATCTCAGAGAAATGTGGAACAAGGGCCACCCAGAAAGTCAGACCGAGCTATAAGGTTTGAACAAAGATATCTGGGAAGGATTCCCATGACATTTCAAGACCAGAAATGTAGGCAGGAGAAAGGTTGACATGAATGAACAGAAAAGAGGCAGAATTTGAACATTTTAATGATATTATATGAAAAGGATTAGGTGTAATAAAAAAATCATAAGGCAATATCGTGAGTATGATTAACAGCAGGTTTTAAAAATAAAAACTTTCAGTTTCTTTAAAACTGTTTTAAAGAAAGCTTCAGTTGACTTGTTCTTTAATTATTTTGGTTAGGGTACATCATGAACTATAAATGTATCAAAAAGTATTTCAGAAGAAATTTGAAAACATGGATCAAGGAAAAAGACTTTAATAAGTAGACCAAAGTTAGAATTAAGGAAGGAAAATACAGAGAGATTTGACAACACAAAAGAAAAACACTTCTGTAAAAACAGGGCATTGCAGATACATGGGGAAAAATAAAAGTAATGAAATAAAAGCAAGAATTGGAAGGACAGGTGGGAACTGGTTTTAGATGTTTAGTGTGAGCTAGAACACAGCACCTGAGAACTCTATTCAGGAGTCTCAGACCTCAGGGAAGGTAGGCTAGCCAAGTAGGTGGATGGAGATTAATTCTATAATAAAAATAGTTTTCTGGTAGGATACAACAGAAAACCAGTGGAAGTATCCAGTAAGAAGTCCATCCCAAACACCAGGGGTGACATCACGCCCAACACCAAACTTTGAGACTGAAAAAAAATTGCATATTTTATGGGTAAATGTATAGACTTTTATAGCTGAAGTCAGTCAGTTGACCTCAGATAGAGACATTTGCTAGCCCATTGTCTTGCCCTTCTCATCATCCTTGGTATGGAAGGGCAAAGCAGTAGGATTACTCTCCATGGCCAGAAAAGTATACACAGGTGCTCGCACCTAGTGAATACAGCATAGGCAGATGGGCAGGTCTTTCAGAAAATGGAGATATTACTAAAAAAAGGTAATCCTTCAGAATTTTCTCCTGTGCTTAGTCTAGGGGTTCCGGACTACATCTCCATGTTCTATTAGTTCTGAAAACTTGATAAGTGCTTTGTGATTGAGATGACAAGGTGCAGAGGCAGGTGGTGAGAGTGAGGGTGGGAACCGTTCATTTGTCAGAAACCTTTGAGAAACTGGTAAAAATGTCTCTTAATTAGTAGAGTTCACAGAGCTCCTCATAGCTTTCTGTACAGCATCAGTCTCCAAGAGTAAAATATTCTATCGAGCGTACGCTAAACTTAATTGACCATAGGCTTCTTTTTTTTTCATAAATCGTTTTGCAGAACAGTCATTTTATGCAGCACATTTGAGAAATGCTGGGTTAGGAAATTAACTAAACTCTTTTCATAGTTGGCAAAGTATAGCTTCAAGTAAGATAAATGTCAAAATTTGTGAACAATAGGAATATAAAAATGAGGGACTTAGCAAAGCAGTTAGTTCAGATCAGTCAATTTACATCAACTCAAACCTTTATTAAGATCCTTATTCTGTGGCCCAACACTGTGCTAGGCATTATAATGTTAAAAAAATCCAGATGTTGCCTTTCCCCTCAAAAGTTTTATATTAACAATTAAATTAAGAACAGATAGTTCATTAATCTTCTATTATCTATTTAGCTCTAATTTTCACAATAGTTCCACAAGGTAAAATGTGTTATTCTTATTTTAAATTTAAAGAAGCTGTCATTAAATGGCATGTTTGAATTGTTATCTAATACATGATACTGACATTTGTAAAGTGATAGTTAATACTGCAAGGTAATCTATGTCTACATGCTAACCCACATGATATTTAAAGAAAAAGCAAGGGAAGAAGATCAGTGATGAAGAGAACAAAATATCATTCCCTGAGATATTTATGTGATCCAATCATTTTAGGTTAATATTAACTCATTTAAAATTATGTCTTTTAAAAATAATCTTAAGTATACACTGTTAGCCTTGTTTAATATAGCAAAACACGGAAGCTAGCAATCCTTACTAATAAGAATTTGCTGATGGCAATAAAACTCATAGTTTGTAGAGTTCTGCTCATTTCCACCTCCATAGAGCCACGAGAGTCCAAATCTCTCGTTCTTTCCGCCCTACTCTCCTTTCCTCATGAGTGTGACAAAAGCAGACAAGGCAGTATGAGCCTGAGCAGGAAGAATGAAGAGAAAAGAGCTGCAATCTTTGTTAGAAAACAGGAAGTAAAACTGAGGCATAGGAATCTGAAGTGTGTGGCAATTTCTGTCTCTGAATCTGTTCATTTTTCAGTCTGGATTGTTACAGAAAAGGGCTCAGTGTCTCCAAGTAATCATTACTTCTTTACTTCTTTGCCCACTTCCAAATTTATGCAAGGCTTTGTTAGCAAATCATTGAACTTTTACCCATTGACATTTGCTCAATAAATAGAGTAAGCAGTCCATAGTAACGTCAGCAATTGTGCATTGTATTTTCTATTCTGAACCTAACTCCAAAGTCATAGAAAGTAATTGTGTATTAATCATGGTGACTAACTTTTACAAAAACAACAATAAAATTGGATTAAAATAAAGTAAAAAGTTTAATTTACTTATCAAGCATTTAACACAGAGATTCCTGACTTTAAGCAGTCATCCAAGAGCTCAGGCTTCTTCTAGTTCTTGGACTTACCACCCCCCTGGGATCTTACAGTTTTTCATTGAATCTATGACATTTGGCCAGTACACCTGATGGGCCAGAAGCAATCTCAGGACTGAACCAAATGCAAGATGGTTGGGAAATGCAGATTAGCTTTGTGCTGGAGAGCAAGAAGAGAATGATTTGCTTAACAATTAGCAGTAGTCTGCTATAACCACTTTTCTTGATATAAATCTCTGTATTCCATGTCTTGTACATGTATAATAAACACCTTTTACCCAAGACATGTATCAATCAGGGATTATCAGATAATAGGAAGCTCTCCAGAATTTACAAAAGGAAAGTATTTAATACAGGCAAGCACATGCAGGGGGAAAATGCACTTAAAGAACTGGGAGAGCAAATGTCAGGAAGAATGGCTGCTCACTTAGGCAATATTGCAGAGGTTCTGGGTTTAGAGGAGACCCTCTCATGGCTGTAGCCAAGCATAGCACCAGAGATTTGTAGATGCTAACTCAAAAGTGCCCAAAATTCATGTTGGCTCTTTGCTCACACATATTTGTTTTTTATAAAAGTGTCTCTTATTATTCATGGAATCTAAACCAGATCTCACTGGACAGGGAGGCATAGCAGTATAATTTCCAAGTGTGTGTCTATGGCACAGAGACAAGGAAGAGAAGGCATACAAATTTGAAAGATATCAACAGGTAGAAGTTGGCACAGGAAAAAACATCCTGTTACATCCTTGCAGTCATTTCAAAATCTAAGGTCTTATAGGGACAAATCACATATTGCTTCTTGTGGCTTGGCATTGTGTAAAGTAAAAAGACAAATTATCTCCATCCCTCTACCCACTGCTCAAATATGCATCCAACAGATAATGACTTCAAACTCCAGTTTGAAAAGAGGAAAAATGGGAATCATACAAGAGGGTGCTGATCCATAGTAATTCTAGAATCCTGCTGGGCATGGAATGTGGAATTCTTCTAATGTTGATTAAAAAAACTGCTGCTGCTCTTCTCTGGGTACTGTGTTCATTATTCTTTATCACTTCTGGCTCTGCCATTATGAATTCTGTTTGACTCCTTCAGAAATAAGTCTTGTGAAGGAAACTCTCCAATGGCACACCATTGCATTGACAGAGAACTTCCTGTGTGGCAAATTCATGGTCCTTATGGTTATTTTTTAGGTTAAAAAAAGGTATTGTTTAAAGGAAAAAAACACATGGACATAGACAACAGCTGGGTGATAGACGGGCGGAGTGAGTGGAGGTAGAAGAGGGTATAAGGGGGATAAATGGTAATGGAAAATATAATAAAAGAAACCATCAAAAAGTTCTATTTAGGCATAGTTTCATGGTTCTTTAGATAGTACAATGGATTCTAAATCTTAGTATATGCTGGAATTAATCTTTCTTAATCATTTCAACATGGCAGTCATCAGATCTGAAGTTTTTACCCCTAGACTTAATTTTGAGACTGATTTACTCTTGCTTATTGGCACCCATCTCACCTATATTTTGTAATTTAATGGAGATATCTCAAAGTTACTGATGCATCTGGAGAATATCTAAGGAGGACCACATGCTTAATCTGATCTGTCATTCACAGCTAGCTCTTAATAGTTCTTTGCTACTCAAAACCATTCTCAGCCTTACCTGTTACTACTTAAAGTCTATAAGCAATCAGTTTTTCTAATCCCTCAAGTTCCCACATTTCTGTTCATTTTCTACTCACTTTCATTTATGTTCTGTAACTGGCCAAATCCTGTTTGAACTCATCTCTACTTATACTGTATTATATGGACTTACTAACAATCAACACACTTTCTAAGCTTCTGCTTTCTATCCTCTTCCCCTAGAGCTTCAGTGAACACATGGTCTGTCATCCATGTCACTGTAGGTGATATTTTACTATGTAACATATGTTTTGTTTGCTTGTGGGCCTCTTTAGTAACCTACTTTTGTGTTAGTCAAAGTATAAATGATATAAGAAACAATCCCATATTGTCAGAGGTTTAACACAATAGTATTTAACTTTGAGTCCAGTCTATGTGAGGATCTCTCCAAAAGGCTCTTTTGCAGTCAATATCTAGAGTCCTAAAAGTTGGCATGTGATGGAACTAAGCCTTTGGGTTTTGTGTCTTCCCCTGGGTCTTCTGCAGAATGGGGGATGGATGAAAACAGATCAGTGTGCCAGAGATTGTCACATATGGCAGGACAGAGTCACTTGACCTCTCCTATTAAGGGAGATGGAATATGTAGTTTATTCATGTTTGCAGGAAAAATAAACATTTTGGCAAAAAATTAGCTTATTTTTGCAATAAATTGTGTCCATATGTTCCAGGATAAGATGAAATTTATTATATATATGAAGAATAGCTATGATTGATGAAGATGCATTTTAAAAATAAATATATATGTAAGCGAATGCTATTCATAAAAAATTACCACCATGGGAAAATATACATTTATTTAAATATTACTCTAATTATGCAATTAATTTTATATTTTAAATTTTTACCTTTGGGTAGTTTACAAAATCACACAAAGGGATCATTATTAGCTTAAGAAGATAATTCAAATAGTCAAAGTTTCTCTTTACTGTAGTTTACAAAGATGAGTTTTAGATAAACAGATTTTACCATTGGATTAAACATTAATAAATAAAAACTTGTTTAGTTTCCATTAACATCTATCTTTTCATGTATTTCTAGTGGTTCTTATTTTTGGTAAAAGCCTGTTTGCATTTAAAATAATTTTGCAACAGAAATAAAATAATGAAGTTTGGTGATATACTTTACAAAGTGTTATTTGAGCTTCTAACATTGTCAGTCTATTCTTTGAAGAAATGGAAGTACTTTGAAATGACATGTTTCACTTCTAGCTTAGTAGGGGGCCTGAATAAGATTAATTTTTTTTGTAAAATCAGAAGATATATTTAACAGAAAATTTCAAATTTAGAAGATAAGATTGACTTACCATTTTGAATAAAACCTTCTCCCTCGAGTTTTCAAAAGCAACGTTGGTTGATATACAAACTCATCTGTAGTGTTGGAGTCTACACAAGTAACTAAACTCTGCTATTCAAAGAAAAGCATTAGATTTTTAGATAGTGTGGCCTTGTTTCACCTAAGAATAAATTCAATTCAAAGAGCAAACATTAGTATAAAAAAATGACACATAAAAAGAAAACAAGAAGAAACTACTTCAGAAATTTTCAGAGAAAAAACATGATAATAATGGGAGATTTACCAGACTAAGATAGAATTCTACAATGTTGTGGAATTTAGATTCAAATTATTGTTTGACCTTATTAACATCATGTGAGAATTTTGAACCCTCGTTGAATAATCTTAATGATAGGAAGATCTCTTTTATATACCATATTGCTATGATTTTAGATCCCTAAATATGACAAAACCTAGTTTTAAATCAAGTGCTTTTTAAGGTAAAACATATTTAAGATCGAATAAAGATTTTTATTTCTAGTCTTGTGTGAGAAAGCAGAAGTCAATGTTTATAATGAGTCATGGTGTTATGATAGCATTTATAGCAGGACAAAGAAGGAAAACGTAGAGATTATCTACATCATTGGGGAGAAATAAACACACACTCCAAGAAAGTAATGTTGCCACAGCTCTTAGTAAAAAAAAGTACATGGTTTCAAAGAGGAGAAGAAAAAGACTATTCTAGGCAATAGAATAATGTAAACAAAGGCACAAGAATATAAAATGGCTGGACACACTGACAGAAGGACAAATATGTCCTGCCTAATTCAACGGCATTAAAGGATATCCAGAAATTGGATTATACAAGGTCTTGATTGAAAATTTTGTTTTATTCTGAAAGGGATTGGAAGTCAATAAAGGATTTTAAGACAGGCAATTGACAGATAGATGTACAGTTAAGAAAACAACACATCAATGAGCAGGTTGGAAAAAGGTAAGATTGAATTCAGAAGGACCAGTTGTGAAGCTATGATGTCCAGATAGGAAGGTAAATGGGCTTGGATTGGAGACTGGACAAGTGTAGAAAAGAGACCAGTGTGAGATGTATGTAAAACCAAGATCCAATAGGCCTTAGACATGAAAAGTACTGTAAGCCAGAAATCAAGGATGTGCACTTCTCATTGTCTTGCTTGATTGATATACAAACAGAGCTTGTGGGGGGGGGGGGCTCTGCCAGCAGGCCCCCCTACTGTACCTCATGGATGAACATAACACTACCAAGACATGATTTGCTTGGGGAGGAAAGTGGCTAGTCTCTCAAGGGAGAAAGACCAAGAGCCCCTTCCTCAATGGCTTTTTATTAGGTTTGTAACACACAGGGATACAGGTAAAGCTCATCAATCAATGTCAGGCAGCAAGGATCAAACAATAGACAACATTTCAAAGAAATCTGAGGGCTTAATATGTGTCACTGTCTGTCAGGTAAGGGGGTTGCAAAAACTTTAGGAGACATACTTATTTCCTGCCCAGACCTTTATCATATGGACGAAAGCACTCTTAGCAAAACAGGCTTCACAGGAATTTACTAATTCTTTCTTATGCCAATCACCCAGGAACCCACTCTAGCTGGCAGAGGGCTGCACCCCCTCCCCGTCAAGATTCAGGCTTAAGTGGATTAGAGCCAGGAAGCACTTCTCCCAGAGCTTCTCCCAGACGGAAAGGGCACTCAGGCTTTGTCAAAATAGCCGGGGGCTGAGGGTCCTTTGCCCTCACTTTGCTGCAGCCCCCACTGGGTCTTTTCTAGATGGCCTCCCACAAGATCATGTCTGGCATGGGTTGCCTCTCCTCTGAGGGGTCTTACCCATAGACTCTGACTAACTGACCAAGCATTGGGGGCTAGAGATGGCAGAAGCAGCACTCTTGCTGGGGAGATAAGCTTTGTTTCTGCAGTGGCTCACAGACTGGAGGTTGCTCACTCATCCTTAGCCACAGGGGGTGGTTGCAACTCCTGAAACCAGGCAGAGGAGTTCCCAAAAATAGGTGTTGTTTATAAACAGGGATAAATCAAGATAAAACTGCTATTTTAGGGAAAATGTAGTGATTATTTGGGGATCTATACTTGAATATGTAATTGGGAACGTTGGAATGTAGTCTTGGTGGAAGATGAAGATATAGAGTCACTGGTATATGTTGGGATACTTGTAAAAAAACACAGGCTGTGATTAGGTTGCCCAAGAAGCAACTCAAGAGAAAAAACAGAAAAGAACCAGATATTGTATCCTATAGAAAACAACACCATCATTTAAAGGTGGTACAGATAAAAAGATCAACAAAGAAGCAGCATGAGAAGGAATGACAAGTTTGGTGGGAGAAAAGGGTTAAGTGATCATATGGAAGCCAAGAGAAGAATGTGGTTTAGAAACATATTCAGGATTAAATTCTAATGAGAAATTACATAAGCGTTGAAAAGTACTGCAGCTAAAAATAAGCGTTGATTGGAAATCTCACATTTATATAACTATCTTTTTCATTGCTGGCCATGAAAAGGTGCTTATTTAATGGGAGGAAAAGAAAATTAAACTTTTCATTGCTATTTTACACATAAAAACAAACAGATACAATCATTAAATATGAATTAAAAATATATCAGTGCATAATAGGCCCATGACAGCACTATCCTTCATTAATCCTTCCACTGTGGATTATTCATAGACCCTGATGATTCTACTTGTAAAAGCAAGAGAGGGAGTGAGGGAGGAAGAGAAGGGTAGGGATGGGAAGAGGGAGAGGGAGAGAGAGAGAGAGAGAGAGAGAAAACGTCAGGTGCATTAATTTTTTAAAAAGTCCTCCAGACATGTATGGAACAGAAATTTATTTGCATCACTCTCTTGTTAAAACATTCATGTCAGTGTTAGTTCTATTAAATCATTATTTAGGTTTAAAATAATTTTCCTGCTAAGGGACTTATTTATTATTGCCTTGGGATAATTATAGAAGCTTCAATCCATCAAGGATTCAATTTACATGGGAAAATATATTAACTACTCATTTCTAGTTCCTATAATCCTAGCAATTCCCAAATTCTAAATAGGCTATGTCTTCCAGCCTGATTTGTGTGTGAGTTCATAACCCATTTTTTTCCACACAAAAATATGTCAAATGACTTTTTAGCTTCCTAAACTAGCTCAGAAATGCCTGTGAATGACACCATGTAAACACAAATAGTAGTTAACATTTATTGATTTATACCTTGCCAAGTGCTTTACAAACATGAGCTACTTTAATCTTAATAACAATTATGTGGCATGAGTACAATTATTCCTTTTTCATTAACAAATAATAAAACATAGGAAGGTATTCAATTTGTCTAAGGGCACAGAGCTTCTGAGATGTCTCCCTGAGACTAGAATACTTGGATCTTATTTCGAAGCATATATTTTATGTCGTATGAAAATCTCATATGGATAGGCACAAAATTTAACGAGCTTCACTCTCCCCCATGCAGCCATCATTCAGATCCAGTAGGTCCCATCTCGTGACCCATGTCGTTTCATCTCTGTCTCCACCAAACCACTCCCTCTACCTCCTCTGTATTATGTTCAGACATCCTGTACATTACATAGTTTCATTTTAATATTTTGCTACATCTCTAAAATATATGGTTTTATTTTAACATAGCTCTGATACTGTTATGATACCTAAACAAAAATGAACAGTGACTCTGTATTATCTTCATATGTCTAGTAATTATTTAAATTTCCCCAATTATTTCACATAAAATTTACAGATGGCTTGCTGAAATCAAGATTCAAAGAAAATCCACTTATTATCTGTGCTTGATATATTTTTCAACTGCTACAGCTACATCGCCCTCACCTTTTATTCTTACCAATTATTTGTTCACTAAATAGGCGATTCATCTGAGTTTCAAAAGTGCAGAGTTTGCTGAATATATCATAAAATTGTTTACCAAGTTCTATGCCCTGTATTTCCTGTAACCTGGTAGTTGGTCCCAGAAGGTTCAAAAGTCCCTATATGTAGTTCTATAATACTTTGACTATCAGTTAGTTGCCTTAATATGTATTTTAATACTTAACAGATGATTAGTAAAAAAAGATAAGGTATTGTTTATTAGTTAGGATATAGGTTCAGCTACAGATATAACCGTGAGCCAAATAATTACAAGTTACATGAACTTTATATCTCTCATAGATATCAAACTGGAAATACAAAGATCACAGGAAATAATGGATCTGCTCCAAAGGTCACCCAAGTATTCCCGTTATAACAATTTTTATTCTCTACCTTTCCTAACGTGTTGTCTTTCCATTCATGAACCATTCTGACTCCACATCAAGTACTCATTTCTATCAGAAGGAAGGATGTAAATAGAAGGTTAGGGTTCCTCTAAGAAACCAGTTAGGACACTGCTCATGGCACATGAACACATTCGGAATTAATCACATAGAAATGCATCACAGCAATGCAGGTAGGGCAGGTAGTATTGGCCGTTTTCCCCTGATAAGGCATTTTCTTACTGGAAAGAAGAGGAGAAGTCATCGATCAGGGGATAAAAATAACAATTTATTTATATAGCCTTTAAGCTAAAGCCTTAAAATAATTCATAACAATGAAACTGAACTATAATGATTTTATTAATCATAAGAACCAATCTTTCCTTATTTCACCAGTGTGATAGGATATTGGGGTAGATAATCCATTATTTCAGCCTAGGTGCAGAGGCTAATGAAGACAGTTGTGTAGTAGACCAGGTGGGAATTAAACTTCTCTTCCCTGGAATTTACACAAAAATGAGAACACAATGTACTACAGAATACAGAAACACAAGAACTGTGTGGCAGGTACAATTTATTTATATGTTGGCTGAGTGCATTACACATTTTTTGTGCTCTGTGAGAATAACCCTATTATCTATCATCCATCTGTCATCTATCGCGTTCCTCTAAAAACACAGAGTTCTTCTGTTTGCAAGAGGCTTCAAGTAGGTCAGTGGTGTGTTTCAGATATTTAGAGATGACTTCATATTTATTTTATTAGACTTTTCTTTTATTAATTAGAAAGCATTAAAATAATAAGGCCAAAAATTATTTTGCTCCAGTCCTCACCTGCCCCCTTGCTCCTCCCACCTTCCCATCTCATCTGTTAGTAAAGGTGTGGGAGAGGAGTAATGGAGCAAGTTGCAGGGGTAAAGAAGCAGGCAGGCATGTTTTTATATGACAAATAAGAAGTTAACAAGTTACCTGAAGGATAAATGAATTCACTTTTGCGGACTACAGCTACCTGCTCTGTATTAAATCCCACATGAGTATGAACAATTTGCTTTGTAATCCCAAGCAAAATTGTCTCCTTTCTCTTGTAAAAATCAGCTCTAGCTTTCATTAATGAATGAACTAGAAGAAATATGAACTCTGCACCTTAAGTACCATGTATTATATGTATGTAAAAACATATTTCCTCTCCAACTTACTGTAAGAAATGGTGTTGAAGAAGAGATGACATTCCACAGAAAGATGAAATTATAAGTAGTCTATGATCACATCATCATTGAGGCTGATGGTTTGTTTCCAAATAATTTTATCACCTCATTTATAGAGTATATATAAAATCTAAAACTTGTGAGACAATGAATGGAGTTGTGATACAATTCATATATACATAGTAACAATTCATTCCTATTTTTGGATTCTAAATAAACAATTCAAATCTCAAGATCAGCTTGTAAATAATGTTAGATTCCTTATTAATGCAAAATCTTGCCCTGGCTGGTATAGCTCAGTGAATTAAGTATGGGCCTGCAAACCAAAGGATTGCGGTTCGATTCCTAGTCAGAGCACATGCCTGGGTTGCAGGCCAGTTCCCAGCAGGGAATGCACAAGAGGCAACCATACAATGATATTTCTCTGCCTATCTCCTTCCCTTCCCCCTGTAAAGATAAATAAATAAAATCTTTTAAAAAAATTATTGTTGTTTTAGAAGTAAAATGATTATGAACCTATAATTGATCCAACAATAATCTCCATTAAAAACCATACAAAAGTGTCAGCGTGTAAGTATTATCTTCTCAACAGTAAATTTATTTATCACCTTTGAATGTATTTGAATGACTAAAATACCCAAGGCAATGTAAAAACATTAAAGATAAAGAAAAGTGACAGTATGTTAATAAGAAGAACACATTCTCTGTTAAATGGATACACAGAGATTGTATCACAACTGAAAATATTTAGTGTATTCTAGTATATCAGAATAATAATTTAGATTTTAATATGGCAAAATGTATATTTTAAATCTACTTTAAAATCTCCTTGCTTCCTCATAGGGTGTTTTGCTGCTTGAAGATAAATTTCATAGCTGTACCAAAGAGTTTCACAGGTGGTATATATTATATCTGAAGTCATGGTACAATTTTTTCTCATGTGCAATACCTTGAATAATTCAATTTAGATAATTCTAGGTCCATCTAATTTAAATATATTTATTTCAGAATATATCATCATCTTCAATCAGTATTGTTAATATGTTTCTTTTTATTTTTAAAATACTTTATTTATTTTATTTTTAGACAGGAGAATGGAGGGAGAAAGGGAGAGAAACTTCAATATGTGCTTGCCTCCAGCACACCCCCTACTGGGGACCTGGCCCTCAACCCAGGCATGTGCCCTAGATTGGGAATGGAACTGGTGACCCTTTGGTTCACAGGCCAGAACTCAATCCACTGAGCCACATCAGCCAGGGCATGTTAATATATTTCTTAGTAGGCTTTCTTAACCACTAGGTATCATAAATTATATTAGTATTTCAAAAATCATTAATTCATTTTTCTCTAATAAAGAGATTTCTTTCTGTGAACTTGAAAGAACACATATATGTACATGTGTGTGTCTTTTTACATGTGTATGGATATGTCTATTTGTAGGTATTCATAAACATGTATATAGATATACATACATACACATATATATTCAAATATATGTTTTCTAATCTTACGCAGGAAACTTTCATTTAATTATAATATATCAATTAATTCAGTACACTTGGGTAAGACTTAAGACACCACATAAGTAAAGAGAAGCTTGCAAGGAAAAAGAAGTGAAAACATAACATAAGGTGAACTGTGTCCCACAGTGACTGTCAGCCTGTCGTATGCAAGACTCTGATTCCCTGAAAGGCAATGTGCATATCATACGCCTGAGCATGTCTTGGTCTGGCTCAACATGCCATTAAAACATGTATGGCATTTCAGGGAAGCATTCCCTAGTGATTCAGACCTGTGTCATCAGCTGTGATTAGCACTATATCTTGAGCATAAAGTGCCATCTGAAATGGCTTATTTGTAAATATATTTACTCTCATTTTAGAGCATAGGTTTTCAAGTGCTTTGGAGGGAAAGATAGTGTAAATTTTGCCTTTATTGAACTTGATTTCATGAAAAGATTGGGTTATAAAATATTCTATTGCTTAACCAACTCTTCTGGAAAAAAAAACTTCTTGAGAAATTACCTAATTACCTTTTCTCAGGTATATTAGTTCCTCCCTGGGCCTCAAGAGAGGCAATTTACCTTTCAAGTATGAAGAACTTGCTTTAGGAAGTGTTTAACTCATTGTGACTTCCTGGAAATTGGACTAGGTTTAATAAAATTATATTTTATTTTTAGCAGATGAGGGTCAAATGTGACCAATACCACATGGCTCTTGTAAGGATTACCTTTTTATCAATTCATCCTATATGTGTGCAATTTCTGTATCTCCATTGTTACATAAAACCATTAAATAATCCCAGCAATATACCCCATTACTTGGACTGAATAGCTATTAAAATGAGTTGGGAACCCACTTCTATTTGTCCAGTTACTGAGCAGAAAAGTTAAAAATGTATTTCATTTTTATACGCCCCATATTTATAAGGTAGTTTCACAGGTATTATCTCATTTAAAAGACAAGATAGTTCCATAAAATTAGACTGGATAGAAAAAAGTGTGATTTTTTCTTGAAGTCAGGACTTCTAACTCTAGATTAGTGTTGTTTGTTTATATGGCACCATAAAGTTTTTATTATGTATATTAGAATTAAGAAAAATATGACATAGCATAATTATAATTAACTGCAATTCTTAATTTTTTTCTGCAGGACAATCTTAACATGGCTTGGGAGTGGAACTTATATTTGAGATGTGTTAGGATACAGCAAATATTTCCAGCTGTGATAAAATCTCTGTGTGTCCATTTAACAGAGAATATGTTCTCCTTATTAATATACTGTCACTTTTCTGTAGCTTTAATATTTATACAATACCTTGGATACTTTAATCATTCAAATACATACAAATGGGGTAAGGAAATTTACTGTTGAGAAGATAATACTTACATGCTGACACTTTTGTATGGTTTTTAATAGACATTATTGTTTGAAGCAATTTTAGGTTCCTAGTCATTTTACTTCCGAAACAACAATAAATTTAGCATTAACAAGGGATCTAAAATTATTTACATGCTGGTCTTGAGATCTGAACTGGTTCTTTAGAACCCAAAGATGAGAATGAATTGTTACAACATATTAATGTATTCTGTCACAAATTTACTCATTGTTTCACAGGTTTTAGATTTCTCTTTTCTTTTTTTATTTTTTAATTGTTGTCCAATTACAGTTGTCCTTATCTCCCCTCCCCCATTACTCTCCTCTGTCCTACTCACCCCCCACCTTCCATTTTCAATCCTCCCTCCCCCTTTGTCTTTGTCCATGGGTCATTTATCCATGTTCCTTGACTTTATCCTTCCCCTTCTTTACCCTATTTCCCCCCTCCTTTCCCCTCTGGTCACTGTCAGTTTCTTGTTTATTTCCATGTCTCTGGTTCTGTGTTGCTCACTTGTTTGGTTTGTTGTTAGTTTCCACTTATAGGTGAAATCTCATGGTATTTGTCTTTCACTGCGTGGCTTTTTTTATTTAGCATAATACTCTCCAGTTCCAATACTACCCTTCACCCTGATGTTGTGAAGGGTAGAAATTCCATCTTTCATTCTGCTGTGTATTATTCCATTGTGTAAATGTACCACGGTTTTTGATCCACTCATTTACTGATGGGCATTTAGGCTATTTTCAACACTTGGCTATTGTAAATAATGCTGCTATAAACATTGGGGTGCACAGATTCTTTTGAATTGGTGTTTCAGGATTCTTAGGGTATAATCCCAGAAGTAGAATTGCTGGGTCAAAAGGCAGTTCCACTTTTAGTGTTTTGAGGAAATTCCATATTGTTTTCCACAGTAGCTGCACCAGTCTGCATTCCCACCAACAGTGTACTAGGGTTCCCTTTACTCCACAACCTCACCAGCATTTGTTTGTAGATTTGTTTATGATAGTCACTCTGACCAGTCTGAAATGGTATCTTGTTGCAGCTTTAATTTGCATCTCTGTGATAGCTAATGATGCTGAGCATCCTTTCATATGTCTCTGGGCCCTCTGGATGTCCTCCTTGGAGAAGTGTCTGTTCAGGTCTTTTGCCTATTTTTTAATTGGATTTCTTGTCTTCCTGGTGTGGAGTTGTGTGAGTTCTACATGTATTTTGGAGATCAAACCCTTGTCCAAAGTATCATTGGCAAATATTTGTTCCCATACAGTTGGTTCCCTTTTCATTTTCCTGTTTTCTTTAGCCATTCAGAAGATTTTAAATTCGATGAAGTCCCTCTTGTTTATTCTTTCCTTTACATCTCTTGCTCCAGTAGACATATCAGTGAAAATATTGCTGCATGGAATATCTGAAATTTTTCTTTCTACGGTCTCTTCTAGGATTTTAATGGGGTCACAACTTCTTTTTAAGTCTTTTATCAATCTTGAGTTTATTTTTGTGTAGGATGTAAGTTGGTGCTCAAGATTCATTTTGTTGTGTGTGGCTGTCCAGATCTCACACCATTTGTTGAAGAGCCTATTTTTACTCCATTTTATTCTTCTGCCCCATTTGTTAAATATTAATTGGTTATAGAGACATGAGTTTATTTCTGGGCTCTCTATTGTGTCTCATTGATCTATGTGTTTATTCTTATGCCAGTACCAAACTGTTTTGATTATAGTAGCTTTATAATATAGTTTGATATCAGGTATTGTGATCACTCCTACTTTGTTCTTCTTTCTCAAAATTGTTAGGGACTATTTAGGGTCACTTATGGCTCCATGTAAATTTTTGAAATGTTTGTTCTATAACAGAGAAATATATCATTGGTATTTTAATAGGGATTGTATTGAGTCTATAAATTGCTTTGGGTAGTATGGACAATTTAATTACGTTAATTCATCCAATCCATGAACATGGCATATGCATTTGTGTTTTTCTTATTTTTTCTTCAGTTTTCTATAGTTTTCTGAATATAAGTACTTAACTTCCTTGGTTAGGTTTATTCCTAGGTACTTTATTTTTCTTGTTGCTATAGCAAATGGGATTTTTTTCTCATTTCTGTCTCTGATATTTCATTGTTGGTGTACAAAAATGCCTTAAATTTCTGAATATTGACTTTATATCCTGTTGTTTTGACAAATTCACTTATTAGGTTGAGTAGTTTTTTAATGGTGTCTATAGGGTTTTCTATGTACACTATCATGGCATCTGCAAACAGTGACAGTTTTACTTCCTCATTTCCAATTAGGATTTCATCTTTTTTCCTTTTTATTGTTTGATTGTTGTGTCTAAAACTTCAATACTATGTTGAATAGAAGTTTTAAATTGTATATGTAATCATTAATGAGGTGGCAAAATTATTTGGAAATAAATCATCAGCCTCCTTTACCATGTGATCAGACTATTTATAATTTCATCTTCTTATATAATGTCATCTCTTTTTAAACACCATTTCTGGACATCTGGTTAACAGTATGTCAGGAGAAAAATGTGAGTATGTGTATATATAAGATATAGAATATATATAGTACTTAAAAATGCAGAGTTCATATTTCTTCTATGTAATTCATTAATGAAAAATGAACATGATTTTAAAAGAGAAGGAAGATAGTTATGCTCAGGATTACAAAGCAAATTTTCATATTCATGAGTGATTTAACATATTTTTTATATTTTGTTTTTCATTTTAGCCTAAGTTTTATGTTCTCTTCCAAACATAATCAAGCCATACTTAATTTAAAAAAAAACAATTTGGTCTGGAGCTTTTAGGAGTTTTTGATCCACATCTTATGACTTTTAACAGTTGGATCATTGAATATTTTATAATTAAGTAACTTGTTATAGAATGTTAAGACAGTGATACTTTAAAGTTATAGTTTATATTTTATTTTAAATATTACATGCTTTTTAATAATAGTTCTACAAGTGGAGATGATAAATATACAGAATGACCAATAGTACAAGGATACATATATAAAATATGTATAATGTGAAAAACTGTAAAACTCTTTAAAGTGCAATTTTTTATGTCTTGCAACTGTGTCATAGTTGTCTTTGTTCTGTTGTGTAAAATCATATTTTGATCAAGGTAAATTAAAACAAAGGAGAATAATCAACTCTTTGTTATGATGGGACTAAAAACATTTAATCATCATGTCTCAAATTATATAATCACAGCATCTCTTCTGAATACTATAAGTTATTCTCCATACTTTAAAGGTTAAAAGCCTGGAAACTGCATTTTCCAGATTCCCTTACCAGGAGGGTTCTTATTACAGTAGGTCACTGTGAGATTTGAAAACTGAGTTTTGTAGACAAGCCATTGTCCTCGGATGATAGCAGACAGGTATGTGGGCTACAATGTTGGAGTTTGCCGAGGCTTTACAGTGTCTATTCTTATGCGTCATCTGCTGGGTATTGAAGGCAAATAAGATAATTAACAGAAATGTTCAGAGGCTTGCTAACCTTCATACAACTTAACCTTTTCAGTGGTTCTGTCATTAATTCTCTTGTTACTTGAGCAATTGTCACAAGTGTATGTTCGCAATAGTCTTTCCTATGAGTCAGCCCCGCAACTGCTTGGCTAGCTGCCTGCTGAGCAGCCCAGCACCAAGGAACAGACAAGAGTCACACACAGTTACTATGCTATTCACTCAGCTTTTATTGAATGTTAGTTTCACTCAAAATAGAACATCAACATACATTAATATCCTATTCACACTCTAACAATCTAAGAGAAACATAGCATACACAAACAGCAATCAGTGGGGGATAACGAACTCGAGTCCTGGAGTCTCAGTCCGCAGGTCCAAGAGAGAGCACCGTGGGCAAGGGAGCTGTCAGCATCTTGCAAGGAAGGTTCTCTGGAGCCAGGTGGGCAGCAGGGCAGAGAAAGTTCTGAGTCCAGCACGGCAGAGCTTCTGGCAGCCGATGTCAAGGGAGATCGGTGTGACATGGAGCAGCGCTCTGGTGTGTGGAGCTCAGCTGTCTCAGCAGTGGTCTGGAGCCTTCCTAAGTTATACCTTGAGAGTGGTGCACTCCACCCTTCTGGGTCTTTTAGGTAAATGTCTTGGCACCCTTAAAGTGTGGAATTTGCCCAGGAGCCTATCTGTGGGTGGTCCCGCCCTGCAGACAGGGCTGTTCTGATCATATGTGCAAATATCTTAGGTGTGTCTCCCTGCCAGATGTGTTTACTCTGATTTAGGTAATTTTCTTTTTGAACCAAAGTGTCATGGCTGACTGACAGCCATTTTGGTTGACATAAGTGACTCCACTTTATGTTATGTATGTACTTTATACTATCTTGATGGACCATTGCCATTTTATTGGCCCTGCTCTCCACAGCAACCCAAAGTTGGCTTATGTTTTCTAGTGGTTCCTGAAAGATTCATCTTTCCAAAAAATGTTTTAGGTATGCCCAGTCTGAGCCTCTGCTTAGGAGCCACCTGTAAAAATATACCAAAGAGAACTGGATCCCTCAATTTGAAAAGTTGAAAACTAAGACCAGACATGATAGAAATCTTTAAAAAATATTACAAAGGTATTATTTCAAGTGCATTTAAACTTTCTTTTTAAGTCAAGCTTTGAAATACCAGGGCAGGAAGACCAAGTTTAGGACAAGCCGTCATATACAATGCATATAGACGTGCACACTGATGAAGCATATTTCTATAATAGTAGCACTAAAAAAAATAAAACCAGGCATGTAAAATAGTTGAACATTTTAAAAAATGACAGCTATAGAGTTAGGAATAAAAGCTGGAATATTCCTAATATTTAAAGAGAGCCATAACTAAGTTGTAGCTACATGGTTCTGCAACAATCAACCAAGATTTGAACAGTATATAGTCTTTTAGTAATAATTTAAGAGATTGTGTCATTTTCATATTTAATTATTTCTACCTTCTGACATATTACACATGAACTTTTCAGCAGTTTAAAAACAGTTGAGTTTAGCATCTACTTAGTAAGCATGGTTAGTTTGAGGAGGAATCCCCTTGGTGCTGTTAATTATAATACCTTACACCTGCGGAATACTTCATAAATTAAAAATTGATTTTTAACATTGCCTCAAGCACTACAATTTAGCTTCAGAAATGACAGTCACAGAATTTCAATGGCCGATCTGTACAAAACTGAATACTAGGCCAAATGACCATGGAATTGATTTAGGATTACAATAAGTATGTGCAAATATTTAATAAACATTTGCAAGTGTTAAGGTTTTTTTGTATTTTAAAACTCAATTTCTAAATTATTCCATCTATTTTTTCTTTATTTTCCCTTGTATCCTTTCTACTTCCTTGTGATCCATT
>PVKM010014494.1:0-28961 GCA_004027735.1 Carollia perspicillata
ATGTTGGAACGTTTAAAGATGTCCTAGAGGTTCCTAAGCCTCTCCTCATTTTTTTGAATTCTTGTTTCTTCATTCTTTTCTGTTTGGTTGTTTCTTTCTTCCTTCTGGTCCACTCCATTGATGCGAGTCCCAGTTTTCTTCCCATCACTATTGGTTCACTGTGCATTTTCCTTCATTTCACTTATCATCGCCTTCATTTGTTCGTCTAATTTGTGACCAAAATCAACCAATTCTGTGAGCATCCCAATCACCAGTGCTTTGAACTATGCATCTGATAAGTTGGCTATCTCTTGGTCACTTAAAAGTATTGGCTCTGGGGCTCTGAGCTGTTCTTCTGTTTGAGTCATGTTTGGTCAGGTGGCGCCTGTTATGTATGGATGGCAGAGCCTTAGGTGTTTACCAGGGTGGGGCAACCCAGTTACTGGGTTGGGATGCTGTCTGTGGGGTCAGGGTCAGAGAGGGAACGATGGCGCTTGTTCCAGGCTCTCTTGGATTTGTGTCCCCTCTGCTGACTCCCACACACAAACTGGGCCCCAGTGGCACTGGTTTCCAGGTGGGCGGGCCTATGCATGCTCCAGAACCCTGCAGGTCTCCCCAGTGACCTCTCCTATGAGACTGGGAGTCTCTTCTGACACCTTTTCAATTGGTGTTTTTAGGCTTTATTTCCCGTCACTGGGGCCCTGGGCTGTTCGGTCTGTCTCACTGCCTGCTCTTGCCTAGTTTATCTGCGTGCAAATGTGTGTCCATGGTCAGCCAACCACCTTGCATACCCTGCATGCTCTGCTTGTCTCCTCCCCACATCTGGGGTCTGCAAGCTCCCCGCCACCTTCGCTCCCGGTGCTCCTGGGTCTGGCAGCCACTGCGTTTTCCTGCTGTTTCCTCTCCACTGGCTGCTGACTCCACCCCTCTTATTGGTCTGGTTGCATGGTTGTCAGATTTCCTAGTTCAATTTTCTGTGTTCTGCTTGTGTTATTGTTTGTAAATCTTTGTTGTCCTTAATCTTGGTTGTGAGAGGAGGTACAGTGTTTCCACCTATGCCTCCATCTTGGCCAGAAGTCTTGTGTCTACTTTTTATGTCACCTGGGTTGCTCTACCAGTGTGCTCCTGCTTCTCGAGTTTGTGTGCTCTACCATATTCCCAAGTCTTAGATGAAAGGAGGCAGACGTCTCCAATGTGCCATCCATGTGGTGCCCCCTTCCAGCTGAGATCATGCCAAGCTGACGATGGTAGCTACTCCCGTAATGACATGCATAGTTGAGGAAGTCAGCTTTTCCCTTAAGGGAAAGCCATTCATTTTACCCCTGGCATGGAGGGGTCATTTTCTTTTCTGGTCAGATCTTTGCATAACAGGCAATGTGAATGTTGTGGCTTGCCCCCTCTTCATTTCTGTTCCTAATTGATGACAGGGAGAGTGTCAAAGCTTAACCTGTCCAGAACTTACCATCTCCCTTTGGCCAAGAAATGCAGATCTTCCCTCTTTCCCTTGTCAGAGCTAACAACAAGCTTCATTTTCCTCTGCCCAGGTATTGGGGAAGTGAACAAGAGTAGGCAATAAACTGGAGAGTATATGAGGATCCACACACTGGTGGCTATAGCCTTATTTGCGGTGGCCAAGTGGATGCTTTTTGAGGCCATAGAATTCAGATGCTTTTAGGTGGAGCATGTTTTTATTATTTCTACCTCACCCCCCCCACACACACACACACACACTTACAGGCATGTACACACCCCATTGCCTTGTACAGGAAGGCTTTTGAGTCTGTGATGAGCACATCATTAAAATTAGTTTGTCACATTCTTGCTGGGTAGATCATCCACCATGAAAAAAATAATAAAAAATAAACCATGATTGTTTTCTAATATCTTAATAATATTTTCCTAATTCATTTTCATGTTTCAATTTTTTCAGCTTTTAAAAAAATTGTCCCATTGAGTATTTTCTCTTCATGATCATGAAGTGCAGGGGAGTGGAATTTCAAATGCCTGCATAGGAACACTGTGGTTAGAAAGGAAATAATGCATAAGTAGTACAAAATTTTGATGAAGAATGATAAATATTAAACAGACGTTCTTGTCCTGTCCTCATAGGTTAAAAAATGTAATTCTGTTGCGTGATAAATTATGGTCTTTAGTATTGTTCATACGTGGAACATGCAGCAGATATAACCACTGAATAAAAATCACATTGTAACTTCCCAGTCTGCTTTGTGATCCAGACAGGCCACAGTGAGAACTGCATAGGGAGCCACTACATGAAAGAAGTAGCCTCCGGCATTCAAATTTTACAGGCCACTTCTCAGACCTAAACACATGTTTTACCTTGAGATCAAATATAGATTTTGATATGAAAATTTGATTTACTATCTGCGAAAAGTATTGAAGTTGTCATAATACCTGTAGAAGCCAGTGGAGTAGTGTCTGTGCCCTTATCCACTGTGGCTTCAATCCTGGCAGCCTCCCTCTGGCTGTAGCAGCTCATTTTTCAGTCCTGAGCCCATGGAGCTACTGTAGTAGGGCAGGTGTAAGTCTCAGCATCCGGCTTAAAGTGGCATCTCCACTGTAGTGAGTTCCTGTATCGGGGGAAAAAGGGGCTTATACATACTTTATGTGGTGTTTTGCATTGTAATATAGGAATAAACATATACACTGTGGGGCTTATTAATGCATTCTGCATAAAACCTCCCTGAATATTTTTAAAACAGTGATTTTGTCTGAATTTGATTAAACTTCATTTTGCTTGCATCTGCCTGTTTTGCAGACTTGGGGTGGATGGGATGAATTTATTTAGGCTTTGTTGAAAAACATTTCAGAACACTTTGTCTCCCTGTTCTCATTACTTTAAAAAATGCATGTGAATCCTTCGGAGAGACTACTTATGCCTTCCAGCAATAGCAATTATAATAATTTTTGTTTACATTTCTTTTCCGAGATGATTAATGTTTTGAATGACAAATAGTTTAGAACACTTTTTTTATTGCTTCTTTGATGGTCAAGAAGTCTCACTGGTGACCAGTTTCTAATGAGGTCATTTTAATTTACTTACATAGACTCCAGTATGAAAGTTGGACAATTCT
Source organism: Carollia perspicillata (assembly GCA_004027735.1). Lineage (NCBI taxonomy): Eukaryota > Metazoa > Chordata > Mammalia > Chiroptera > Phyllostomidae > Carollia > Carollia perspicillata. The sequence continues at coordinate 3,075 of PVKM010014494.1, forward strand.
GGATCATTCCTCAAAATATATTTTGTAACACCTGTTACACCAGTCAGCTATTGCCAAATAACAAATAACCTTTAAAATTTCAGCGACGTACAAAAAAAACCCTTTTATTTCTCATCAGTGCTTTACAAATCGGTTGAGGCAGTTCTGCTGTAAAAAATCTGGTCATCTGTGGTCAGCTGGCGTTGGTCTGCTCCACATGTCTCATTTCGTGTTCTGTGCTGAAGGGGGAGTGGCCATGCTGGTGAAGACAGCAGCAGAAAAGGTCAAACATGCCTCATGTCTGCTAATGCCACGTTGGCCAACACAAGTCACTGACTGAGTCCAGAGTCAAAGAGAAGGCGTACGCCCCACCCATCAAGAAGCCACAGCATGACTAAGACTATATACTACTACTGCAAGGGAGAGAAGAGTTGGGACCGATAATTCACTCTACCACAGCTATATTATGTCAAGGTTCCGAAGGCATCGAAGATAAAAGTTAAGATACGTCTTTAGGACTTTCCCTTAACAGAAATAGGCAGTCATAAGAAGGACATATGTTACAAGACATTTAAAGTTAACCTAGTTCAACTTGCTTTTCGATTCAGTCTTTGCTTGACTTGACCATGGATGGGCTGATCACGCTCTACCACTGAAGTGGTTTTTTCATTGGGAACTGCTATCATTGTTAGACCTTTCTTTCCATGGTCTTCCCTATTGTGATCTCCACCTTCAGAGTGTGCCCACGGCACTCATCTATAGCAGAATAGGAGAGGTGTGTTCCACCCTCAGTCCCTCTTCTGTTTCTTACACAGCAGTTTCCAAACCACTGCCATCCAGTCACTCGTTAAGGACGCAGCCTTGTAATTTTGTAAAGCCTTTGCAAAGAATGGAACAAAATAATCCATTTGGTGGGCAGGAAAGAGATTCATTGTAAATTATTTTTCCTGCTTTAAAAAAAAATCTGGTTAAAATCTTTTGTTGCCGAACATGCAGTGGATTGCAGTGATAATAATCCCAAACACCCTTTATATTGTGGTTTACAATGTGCAGCTCTTTTTCATGTACTGTTTGTTCCTTGGGAGCCCGCAGTGACCCTCCTGGGGTGGGGAAACTGTCCCCTCAATCTTCATTTCATACTTGGGAACTGAACTCAGAAAGAGTCACTTAGCTGAGACTTGGAGCTCAAACCCAGATCCTACTCCATAATATCTACAGTCTTTCCACAGTGCCAGAGTCGCTTTCTCATGATGGCTATTCTTGACATTGATACATTTTTTAATTGATTTTTTAAAGTAAAAATGACTATACTGGGAACAAATATTTGGAAGAAGTGTTAATTCTTCTCTGACTTGTCAGGTTTTTTTCTTGGAATTTCTAGACATTCAAGATTATTGTTTTTATGAAGTTTTTTCCTTTAAGAATTGCCTTACATGTTTCTTTGCAATTCCATGTTTCCTTGTATTGACCTCAGTCTTTCCCCCCCCCTCCTCTCTACATTATTAACTCCTATGGAAGAAAAGTCTGGATACAGTCATAGCATGAACATAGTACAGATAATCTTGTGTGGTCATTGTTGTTTCTTAATATATTCTGTTGTTATTCTACTGAAACCTGATGAAGAGAATCCCCACCCCTCACTTCCATTTCTTTGAACCTTAGACTTCAGCACAGTTGGAACCAAAACTAGATCTCCGCAAACTCAGTGAGTGAAGATGAGGGGCACTTTCATGGTTGATGAGAGACACTGCAGAACTAGAGGGAGACACTGGATTTCCCCTCCCAGGGGTTCTGTGCTGTCTGTGATCGTATTCAACAGTGAGAGCCACACAGCAGTTGTCTCCACGTTCTCAATCATTCTAGACCCATTATTTAATCTACTTTAAATTATCCACTTAATGATGAGTTACCTAGAAACAATGACCATTAAAGGGAATAGTCTTTGGCAATCTAGAGATAAATGGCAACAATTTTAATAGTTTCAGGTTGAAACATTCATCAGATACCCACTATTTCCAAATCCTGAAACAATGTTGATCAACTCAGATCTGTGTGGATTAAATAATCTATTCTGGTAATCTATTCTAATCTTTTCTAATATATCTTGGATTAGAAATGTTAGCCAAACCTTTTAGATTTACCCAAAGGCCACTAGGACAAATAAGATATTCCACAAGCATCTACGTCCAACTTGGTGTCATTTTCTGGGTAATTTATCCTTAGAGTATATTAAATGTACTTTAATATACTTTAATATATTTAAGTTCAGTAAAATAGAATGTATTAAAGAAATACTCTTATTTAAAAACCTTTATTTTTGTATGTGTATATATTCCTTATTTCTGAAAACCCATATTTCTGTTTTTATATATATATGTATATGTATATAAATACATATATAAATTAAAGAAATACTCCTTATTTGAAAACCCTTATTTCTGTTTCCTGACATGAGTATTCTAAACTTACTTCAAAACAAGGTAAGTTCAACATTATTTCTTCATGCCAGGCTGCTGCTACGTCCTCACCTTGAATGGGATGGTCAGGGTGTACCTGTAGCATGTGTGGCCAAAAGTCGTAGCAAAATCCAATTCAGTTGTATGTACTAAGCCTTCAGAATAGTTCGATATTAGCACAAGGTTCCTTCGTGGCATAGGCAGGCTTCACCTTCTAAAGATAAATTTAAACATCTTGGCTCTTTACCATATTCATAATTTGTACCTGTTCACACAAGTGACCTTCATTTCCAGTTTCTTATGACATGGCTTATGTTTAAGAATGTAACAGATCCTTACTGCATCTGCTCCAGGCCAGTTTTCAAGCTGCTGCAGCATAGTAGGGACTTGATACATAGTAGCCCTAATTAGAACTGTAACTGTGATGTGTGTGGTTGAAAACAGGAAGGATTTGAAATATGCGCTATGCTGGGAAGAAAGAAAGGAGAATAAATAACTTTGTTGAATCTGATAAAAACGGTATTTTATAAGCAAAGCTTGGATATTTGACTCTAGGTTATCCAAAAACAGTTCTTAGATCTGACCTTGACATGGTCAAAGTATATACCGCATTCAGCCTTCTGGTATGTAGTTAGAGTGTTAGGGAGAAATGCTGGTGATTCCCTGGAGAATTGGTCCATCCCATGCCCCCTGCACTGCTGACAGTAATCCGAGTGGATATTAAAGCCACTTCTTACCAATTTTCTTAATCTTCCCCTTTTGAAGGAGGCGGCCTGTGTAGGAAGAGAAGATTCTAGTCTGGATATTTAAAATGTAGCCTGTGTTCCACCTGCTTTTTTTTGGTCTGAAACCCCAACTGTAGCGTTTCCCCGACAACCGAAAAATACGCCATTTCTGGACACTGGACAGCAACTGAAAAATAGCCCATTTCATTAAAAGCTTCTGAAAGATTTCTTTGTATCTTAAACAGTAATTTTTCTTGTGTATAGAAATGTAATCCAAGTTACTAATTACGTGCTTCTCCTTGACCTTTCACTTCTAAGTAGAGCCACTCCACAGTTCATTTAAAACTCCCAGGAGCGTCCCATGTGGCTCCCTTTGCCGGAGCTGCTGTAAGACATGCCTCTGAACATACAAAGTTTCATGTTCCTTTGTTCCCTCTTCAGTGGGTCGCCAGCTTACCTTCAAGCCTAAGACTCTTTTTGCTACATGTAGGGAAACTGACTGATTCCAAAATAAAGAAATACACAGAAGCTTAAAAGCTTCCATAAATAATGGGATAAAATATGATACAGCACACGTTACTTGCCTCCTACAAAACTCAAGATATTCAAGATATAGCTACTTTCAAATAAACATAAATTCAGGAGACAGTTATGTTACTTTTCTTTCCTGCCCAGCATAACCACGGTTTGGGAAAAGGTCAGGAGCCTTTCACACTGTGTCCTGAGAGCGACATTTCTCTTGCACTTGACTTCAAAGAGTAACTTCTAAAACTTACATTACAGCAGTGATTAGATGTAAACACATGCTTGTTTGATTTTTCTTTGGTTATACTTTTATTCTCTAATGCCTTCAGATCTCTAGCTTTATTTTTGAGTTCTTTATACCTGAAGTTTGTCATTTCATTACACTTTTTATTTAGTTCCTTTGAAATTAGTGAGATTGAAGCAAACTGGCCACTGACGATAGCAGAGGACGGTGACAATATTTCTGGTGTTCAGCATGTAAGATTATGAAGAGAAACATGCTTCGTCTCAGCAGAGGGTTTTGTTACACTTCGCTGTCTGCTCTCGACGGGGGCAGTGTCTCTTCCAGCCCACCTACAATCACTTCTTGAGCTACACATGCAGATGCTGGTGTGGAAGGGGCTGTCCCAGGTATTAGGCAGACTGCATAAATATTGTGAGATCCAGCGCCTCCCAGATGACTGGCTCTTGCGTCATCTGTATACCCAGTTATTGAAGGCCGGGATTTTTCCCACTTGGCTACAACTACACAGAATTTTTTCTTTAAAGGGTCTATGAGTCTGAGCTTCACACAACTTTCTTTACATTAGGGTTTGATTTCACAATCACGCATTCTTAGAAACAGAGAGCTTTCTTGTCTTAAAAGGCCTATATAGTAACCAGACCATCAGTTACAGTCTTACCCACTTTGAAAGTTGATTTATAAAAAGAGAAAGTTAAGGTAGCATTCATTAACTTTAGAATGTAATCTATCTACAGTGGAAAATCAAATTTTTCTTCAAAACTTAATGTAATTAAGGAAAAAACTAAAAGCCTTAGAAATTTCAGATACTTAGTGAAAGTTACTTTGCACCCCCAGGATCCGGTCCTCTGCACAGCCTGTAGTTGGCGCTCAGTAAAAGATAGCCAACACTGAATGTGTGTCCTGGGGTGCCTACGAGGAAAGGCATCTAGAAAGATAAAGTTAATTCTCCATTGCTCAGTTAACAGGATACCTGGGCCATTTGACTGCAGTTCTTCAGTAAAAGTCATGATATGTAATAGCAATGTACAGATGCGTAGTTTTTCTATGCATATGAGGCAAGTTGAGCTCCCAAGTGACGGTGTCAGATTTGAAAAAGAGATTATGTTCCTACTGAAAAACACAGTTACTACTCATGGCACAGCAGGTTTCAGAGCTTAGACAGGAGAGCAAGAATTTCATGGCATTTGTAGGTCAAAAACATTTCTTTACGTTAAATGTGTTCTTTGAAAAGAAGTAAAACCACGAAATTATTTCTCTGGCTTTTCACTTTTAAATAGAAAAATACATTTTATGATTTGGGAAATGTTTCCACTTAAAGTAATTTTGAAATATACTATCGGTGGATTGAAAGGTTTTTGGCAATGCACATGTTGAGAAACTCACTTTTTAAGAATTTCCACTATGGGTTTGACGTCTGGGATAGCTAAATAGGTGCACCATTGTGATAAAATTAATGGTTCTTATTTTGGGTGGCCAGCCATACAGGGGAAAATTAAGATGTTTTAAAAGCCTTTGGTAATGTCATATTATGGCAAAATCTTTACACCATCAGCTAGATGAAAGCAGTAATCTGAGACAAATTATACACCTGTGTCATTTGGAAATCAGTGCTTTCTCTCTCTCTCTCTCTCTCTCTCTCTCACACACACACACACGCGCGCACACAAACACACACACACACACACACACACACACACACAGTTAGGTTGGATCTGCTGTGTTACACCTGGCTGAGGATCCAAGGATCCAGGAATGCTTTCTCTCTAAGAGAAAGGGAGTGTGTTGTCCATATTGTTTGATTTTTTTTTTTTAAAGCCATAGTGCAGTTACACTGCATGATTGTGGAGTTTTTACCTTAAATTCTTCATATATTGAAGTGCTCATTAACTCAGTTTATCTGAGATGGAAGAAGTGATTTTGAATTTTCACTATACCAGAATGGCATAGTGGTTGTGTGATTGAGCTCTAGGTTCTCCTGAGTTCAAATGCTGGGTCTACCACTTACCTCTATCAAGTTACTTAAACTCTTAGTCTTGGGCTCTCATCTGATACATAAGGTTAGCTAAGGTTCATAATACCTCATAAGGCATTGTGAGGATTAAATGCAACTGTGCATATAAACTGTTACTGAAGTTCTTGGTATATAGTAAGTATTCAACAAGTGCAACTATAATTATGATTATAATTATTACTGCTGTTGCTTGAAAAACATTTTCTTATGTTTTCTAAAGCCCCAAGTGAGTGCAAATGATAAGGATTGTTCAGAGATTTCCTCCCATTCACACTCAAGAGAATACATTTTGAAGATTTATTTTTTTTATAATGCCTCTTCCTTAGACCCTCTGGCTTCCCACCATCCAGACCATAAATATTCGTCAGAGCCAAGTAGATTATTAATCAAATGGAGCCTAAAGAAAATACTTGGGATTTGTTTTAATTGGAGTTTAAAGAGCTTTCTATGCTACACTGGCTTATAAAAATGCCTAGAAGTTAAACATGAAGTAAATTTGAATAAAATCTCCAGCTTTTGGAGCATTATATACAGCAATCTGATAGTCTGTGAAGTAAAAAAGAAGTCAGATGATAAAGACTTTTCAGGAAGGAATCTGGTTTAGACTGACTTTTTTAAAGTCAGGATGTGTAATCTGTCCCTTTCTTCACTTGTTCTTATAAATTGGAAGGAACTTCAAAGCCAAACAATGTTTTGAAGTGCTTTTTTGCCCTAACTTCTAGGAATGGTATACCTAAGGAACTGGTCTTCTGTTATGAGAGAGACTTAGCATTTTTCTTTCAAAGGCAATCATCATTTTTCTAAATAAACTACTGGTCTGATGCTCTCTTCTCTACTTGAAACACATTTTCTCCTCTGCCCAAGCAGGGTATTTGCTATTGAGTGATCTTGATTCTCTTTGTTCTCCCCATCTGATGTGCCTTTGATAGCGGATGGTTTCTCGCTCTTTGGGAGCAAATCCAGACGACCTGAAGGACCCAATTAAAATTAGCATTCCACGCTATGTGCTCTGCGGGCAAGGAAAGGATGAGCATTTCGAGTTTCAGGTGAAGGTAAGTGTCCCTTCTTCGCTCTTCTTGAGGAATGGAGGTGTGAGGCTATGCAGTGCTTTTCTTTGTCTCTTTGTGTGTGTGTGTAAAGAGAAGAAGCTATATGTAAAATATCAGTCACACCCTTCTTTACAGCAGCATGTGAAAGTCTCAACTGTGTAGCACATGGAGAGAAGTTCCCCTGTAGAAGGTCGTGGTGGTTGGTGAGTCAGGCAGACCTGCAAGTTTATAAAAGCTTGTAAAATGCCTGGAAGTTAAAAGCTGATGAGCCATCACTCATCAGCCCCCACAGGTACAGTCACCAGCCATCCCAGGTGGTCCAGGATTTTCCTGCGTTCAGCATTGTACGTTACATGCCCTGGGAAACCCCACAGTGCCAAGCAGACCAGGACAGTTTGTCACCCTACTCATGGGCTTGGGCTCAATTTTCCTATCTATAAAAATGGGAATAATATTTATGTCACAGGGATGTCAGCACGTACAAAGTATTGAATCTAGTGTTGGATATGTGATAAATACTTACAGCTATTACTTTTATTACTACTGCTGTTTTTATTGTTTCTAAGATCATTATTTAGGAAGCTTTCCTAATCTGTTTTAGGCATTATTCAATTTATACAACTTTTCAAGAAGAGATGTGCCTGTTTCCTTACATCATGCTTTCCGAAATAATGACTTCATCTCATTGCTGATCTATTTCCGTTGACTCATAGAACTTCATTAAATATTGAGGTGTTCACCAAAGTCACCAGTATATGGTTACAGGAAGGCGTTCTCAGAAGTGGCCTCGGTCAGATAAACACCAGACTGGGAATCTGGATGCTAGCTTCTTTAGGTGCTGATTCTGCTGAGGTTTGCTGAGTGACCCTAAGTGTTTCACCCTCTCTGAGCCTCAGTTTCATCATAGGTAAAATGACGAAATTGGGTAATACCTGTGGTTTCTAAACTTCTTCTTAGCTGAGCCCTTTGTGGAGCTGCTGTTGGGGGAGGCTGAGGGAGGGAGCCTGAAGCCAGCCCTCCCTGCTTCCCTGCTCCAGGGAGCCTCTGGAACCCCCGGCCCCTCGGTGATTCCTCCCTTTAGACATGCGTGTTCATCCAGTCTTCATAGAAAAACAGTGCAGGTGCCTAATGCTATACTGTGTCCTTGATCCAGTACTTTCCACTGCCCCTGACTTAACACCTCATTGCAGGTCACTTCCTTTTTCAGCCGTTTGAAGTTGTGTGTATATACATGTGCAGTGTGTATGTATAGAGTTCCTTTTGTACATATATGTAATGGTCTATGCATACATAAATAATTTCTGAATGTGTGTTTGTGTTATATCCATGTTTTTAAGTAGAGAGTAAAGACTGGGTTTTACCAGCACAAAATTTGAATTTTCCTAAACAGAACTCACAGCACTGGAGGACCAATGATTTTAATTGGTGCATAGATTTATTTTAGGTGCTAATAAATATGCTAATAAATTATAGATAAATGTGCTAATAAAATATAACCAATAAATCAGTCTCATGCCTAAAACTTAAGACATGGATAACAAAAATACTTAATTGTTTAAAACTGAGTTGATTTAGGATGATCTCATTTATGTTTGGAATCTAAAAAACAACTAAAAACCCAAGCTCAAAGATACAGAGAACAGATTGGTGCCTACCAGAGGGAACTGAGGCTTAAGGTGGGGAGAAGAGAAATGCGTGGAGTCAAAGAGCTCCAGTTATAAAGTAAATAAGCCCTGGGGAATGTAATGGACAGCAGAGTGACCATAGTTATTAGTTTTGTGTTCCATATTTGAAAGTTGCTAAGAGAGTGAAAAAATTTTGCAGCTGTGTGGCGACGGATGTTAACTAGGCTTATGTGGTAATCATTTTGCAATATATATACAGATATTTAATCAGGATGTTGTATACCTGAAAATAATACAGTGTTGTGTGTCAGTTATATCTAAAAAAGAAAAAATAAGAGAAACTTATTTAATTGACTTAAATAGAAATGGCAAGAAAGTAATAGTCCAGGCTTTATGTAAATCTGGCCAAAATTGTGAAGATGCTACTGTATAAAGGCAAGTTAGAGAAACCAAATACAAAATACTTTTATGGGGCCTTTCAGAATTTAGGCTTTTACTTCAAAATATATTAGGTCCAAATTCAGAGGGTTTTGCTTTCTTCAAACTTACCAAAGTGAAGTTCTGAAAGCATATCGCTGTCTGCTTCCTTTCTGTGCTTGTCCCAGGTGCTGAATCGTTAGGACCAGGAATAGCCTGTCAGCAGTTGCCTGGAGAATTCCCAGTTCCCATGTGAGCAGGGTGTCCTGAGGCATTCGTAGGTGTGCTGAGGACCTCACATTGTCTGGGGGTTACCCATCCATGGAAGTATCAGAGTCCAGAACTAGAAACAAACGTGACATGAATATACTGTCCCTCCTCTTGACAAAACAAACAAAAATGGTCGAGCTCCAGCACAGGTTTAGCTGTTGGAGTAGTGTTGGGTGTACTGATGTCCCTTCCAGTCTCCTCCAGGTAACCTTGGTAAGTCAGGCAACCTCCCATGTAAAATGGCAATAATGAAACCTGCCCTGCTGGGCTGGTATGAGGGGTGCGTGAGCTTAGGTACGTAAAGTGTGTAGAACAATGCCAGCCACATACTAAGTACTGGGTAAGTGTTATTAGATATAAATTAGTTAAAACAAGATTTTACCCTGAGAACCCTACTAATGACGTCTAGTGTTCAACTGTGTCTTTATTAATTGTTTTGTATTTTGTGGGCTTCTTTTCTATCATTGCCCCTCAACATTCTGACCTTTAAAATTAAGTATGTCAACTTTTTCCATCCATCAGTTGATTATGTCGTGCAGAGGCAATGCTTTCTAGAACAAATAGTCATACTTAGGAGATAGTTTGGCTCCTCCTAAATTATTCTCTTGGTGAGCCAGTGGCTTTAAGAAGGCTAAGGTAAAAAGTATTAGTCTAAGAGTCTGTTCTATTTCATTTTAGATCTTACAAGGAAAATCTGTTAGTGTACACAGATATGTTATTGCATCTTATACTTTAGAAAAATCTTTGTGGCTTCTCCTTAAAATATCTAATTTTGTTTTCCCCCATTTTCCCATGAATCTCTTAATGGTCTTCTGAGGTCCTGAAGGCACTCACTCAGCAAGGCATTGTGCCTTCTGTGACCAGCAGAGGGTCTTGATACCCCGTTGACTAGGCAAGGTGGTGGTGGTCACTAGGGTTCATTTCAGGGGCTGAGCTGACTCGTCGACACACAGGGCCCGCTCAGCTAGCTTAGATGGCAGGCCCAAGAGAGCCTGGGGAGAGACAGTACCCAGAGGTGGGGCTGCTCTGGAATTCACTTTCTTTCAGCTTCTCCCAAACCTTTCTGGTTTCCTCTGCCTCCTGCCCTTTGCTGCCCACATTTATCTAGAAGGATTTAGTAGTTATTTAAATCATTCCTTCTTCCTGACCATTTTCATTTTAATCCTCAATCTGCTAGCTTCAGAGGTCTGTTCATTGCAGAATGAAGTCATAGAAAGCCACGTTTCAGGAACGTTAAAGAAATGTTCACGGCAGGGTTCGGGGAATGGAATCTGGGAGAAGATGAGACAACAGTGATTCTCAAAGGCTCATCTTCTGATTCCTGATGGATCCTAAGGAGGTTTCCATCCCTGGGCTTTAAAATGAGAAAAACAGTGCTTTTCACTAAACTGAAAGATACTTAACTCAAAAAGACTGCCATATCGTCTTTAGGGATTAAAGATAACTTTTATGAAATAACTGTGCAAAAAGATAAATATATAGGGTTTTTTGGGGGGTCACATTTTTAAAAATCAACTCTGTTGAGGCATCATTTGCATATAGTGAAATGCATACATTTTAAGTGTAGTTTGATGAGTTTTGACATATGTATACACCCATGTAACCAATTTCAAGCTTTTCAGTCATTCCAGAAAGTTTCTGGTGCCCCTTTATAGCTGTTGCACAGACCTACTCCTCCCAGTGAGCGTGGATCTGGTCTCCCTAAGGAGAGCTCGGGTGTGTCTGTCCTCACTTGCCAAGCACATGGGACCAGGCAGCATTTTCTCTCTTGCATCTGGCTGTTCCCATTTTGTGTCATGTTTTGGAGATTCGTCTATGGAGATTGAGTATGACAGTAATTTGTTTCTTTTTATTGTTAAATTGCATCCTCATGTGTGGATAAATCACAATTTGTAGGTTGGAGTTTGTTTCATTGTCCTTATCTGACAATACAAAAGTTGTCATCTCCATGTTGCCCCCCTCCCCTGTTTATTCTACTGGTCCTTGGAGAACACCGTTCCCACTGTCCTTACAGTTACACCTTCCAGCAAATCCCAACAGCACGCTCTCCTGGGTCTGTGTCCCTATCTACCTCCAGACAATGTCCTTCCAGCCAGTGACGGACACAGGAGAAGCTCAGGTTGTGCCAGTCTGGCTGCTCTCTGAGAGGAGCACCTTCTGTGTTGAAGGTCATCGACTATCACCTGTTGGTCAGCAGAGTGTACCTGTACAATATGCGCCTGCCCTTCACGGCAGGTAATACCACTAACTGAACTCTGACAGTCATTCTAAAATTCCTGTTTCAAGTGCTTTTCAGTGACTGGTATGTGAAATCAACCACACTGTATTGTCCTTGTTATTTTCAGTTACTCAGGACCAGAATGGGTAGAATTTAATTTTTAAATTACATTTCAGCGTAATACAAAACAACCTAGGAATTCTATGGTTAAGGCTAACAGAGGCTGTTATAGTCTTGTTATAGAGATTAGCTGATGTTTCCAGCGTTGTTTTAAATTTCCTGCCTTTTAATTTACATATTAACATGGTAATATAAAGAAACAAGCCAACAACTTCTATATTTTCTTAAATACTTTGTTTCCTGAGAGTTTTATTCCCAGAAAAGCTAAAAGTAGTCTTTTGGGCTTGTGTTCCCATCCTTCCTAGAGTGGTGACGTCTGCTGTGTCCCCCACCTTCTCCATCCCTCACCTGGCGTACTCCCCCTCAGCAGCGGTCCCAGCCCGCAGTCGCAATGGTTTGTTTTTCAGTCGTTTATTGCTAGTCTTCTCTGCTGATGTACACTCCATGGGCCCTGTTGGTCTGTCAGCACTGAGTTCCCAGTCCTCACACAGGGCCTGCCTGGTAATGGTCACCCAGTAGAGATTGCTCATCAACACAAGCCACGCAAGCCCTGTCGCAAGGTGTTCTCACTGGACATAGCCCGTTTAGAGCGTCAGGGATTTTGTGACTGTGTGTGCTTTGTAAATAGCCCCCGCTCCACCCTCACTTCCTTGCCATGGGCTCCTCGTGCTCTATCCATGCTGACAGGTTCAGTCATTGATTAATTATGTCACTGCCTATCTTCCTCAGGCAGTGGCTGGATCTCTAGTCATCCAATGAGGATGTAGGCAAATCAAGCTTCTTGACTGTGTCTCAGTCTAAGACGGCTGCTGCCTCCTACCTCCCCACCTCCCTCCCACCTTTTCCATTCTGCCCTCCAATATACCCGTGAGCATGCACACATGCATGCGTACACATACGCCAGCACACATGCACACATCCTGGCTCTGGCAGTCTCCAGCAACCAGTGTAGTTCAGTTGTGCTCTAGCTTATCTGCAGAGAGTAGACCTCTGCCCGCTCTTCACCTTCTGGGCATCATCCTGAGCTCCTGGGCACTCTCCAGCGCCTTGCTCATGGGACTACATGTTGTAGTGTGCTCTCCCTTAAGGAGCCTTCTGGCACCCTAGTTACATGCCCCTCATGCTGTTCAGTACCTGCAGGGTTCCTTCTTTTTCCCACGTGGTTATAGGAAGTCAGCCTTTTTCTCCAGAATCACTTTGGACCACTTGCTGACCAGGGCTACCTACTTCACTTCAAATATGTGACTTCCAAAACACAACCTGTTCTGATTTTAACCATCTGATTTTTGTTAAAGGTACCATAGTAACAGTCTCTTCCTTTTGCCCCAAAATGCCACCTCATTTTGCTGTAACTCCTGTCCAGGGACTGAAAAGAGAGAAAACAAGGATAACAAATGATAGAACAAAAGTATAACCTATAGGAAGTTTTGTAGCACAAGCTTTCAGACCACCTGCACATAATTGGGTTGACCAAAAAGTCCGTTTCTTTTTTTCTGTAAAATAAAAGACATTTTTCATTTTTACCAATGACTTCATTGATTTGGATATTTTGAGTGTATTGGCTATCTCCTGCTATTGGCTTCTAGTAGGGAGAGGGGAGGCGTTCTCCTAAATATCTTCCAATGCATAGGACAGCCTCACAGCAAAGAATTATTTGGCCCAAAGGTCAATAATACAAGAAACTTTGCAAACCACTTCTGACACATTTGCTCAGTTACTGCACCTTCTCCACACTGCACAAATCTTTTGCTCCATTTCAGTTGTGTTTTTACCTTTCTTGAGATAATAATGGGTAATATACCAAATTGTTGTGTATTTTCTTCCATCTTCAATATTAAAGTGGCTACACAAAAATTACCAATTTTGATAAGTTTTTTAAAATGCATGGTGCTATGACAGCTGTCACGGTACAGTGTAACAAAATTGTTTTGAATGAAGTTAAAGACAAATAAGTGCTTCTAGAGCCATTGCAGGGAAAAAACTAAACAAGCTTTTTGGCCAACCCAATAATTTGTGAGTATCTGAGGCAGTAGGGTTGTTTTCTTTTCAGTCATGCAAATTTAGATATGGGATAAACCCTCCCTTCTCATTTCAGTCATTGTGGCCCCAGAGCAGGGGAATCGCTGAGCACCCTCAGATCTGCAGGGTCCTCCCTAACCAAAGGAGCCTCTGAAAGTGAGAGGCTGTAACTCGCAAAACTTCAAATTTTGGTATCTTGTTTTTAATAACTAAAGGAGCACGTGATAGGGCCTATGGTACCAAGATTGGTGGCATTTCTTAACCTAAGGCAGAGGGAACAAACTGGTAATGGATGATGTTTACCATTTGGCTTGAAAAGATGTTTAAAATTTTGGTTAAGTTGTCAACATTTAAAACTTGGGAAATTTCGTGTGGAAATTTAGGTTTTCCAAGTTTCTGTAAAATGTCAGAAAGCATGGGCACCGCCGGCTGACATGCCCACAGGATAGCACTGGCCAGAGCAGAACAGTGGCTCATTCGAGTCAGGCTTGTGCTGCACTTTGTCACACACCTCAGAGCTCCCTGTCCCAGAGAAGGTCACCTGCCTGTGGGTTCAAACACAGTCCAAAAGCACCGTACAGAAGTGCTCACGGAGTGCAGGAAGTCTCTGATGATGCTGTTGATTAAGTCGGTTTACACCAACACAGAGAAGCCTAGGGAGGGAAGGGAAGGTTGCAGAGCACACTGCCGAACCCCAGGGACACACTATGTTCATTGGTCCTCTCTCTGCCGCCCCAGCCTTTCCCTCTGTGCTTACCAGGTTGGAGATTTGAGCAAGGAGCCTTGGCCAGGCACAGTGCCCAGACCAATCCATGCTTGTTCCCTGGGAGAAGGGTTGGCTGGTGGCCTGCTGAACAGGTCTGGTTGTCACATGCATTTCTTGGGTAGAGCACATGTGGGGCCAGCATGGGATCAGGCCATTCATCACCAAGGGCCATTAATGCAGAGTTGACATAATGTCAGCCCAGAGTAGGCATACCCATGACTCAACACTTTCTGTATCTAAGTAGCGTTCTGTTCCTTCATATTTATTTATTCTGTGTTTGGCATATCTTATAGGTTATAGGCCTATATTTAATTAAGCAAATCTTATGAATTCTGTTGAGTCTCACAGCTGCTTGCTTACTCGTTATCTGTTCTGACACACTCTGAGATTTGCCTGTACTGCCTAAGCTCCCAGCTTACTTACTGGCTGTGCTTAGCGCTTCTTAGGAGCCTCATCCATCCTCTGTAGCAGGATTGAATGTGCTCAAGTAATACACAGCCACCCGCTGTGCTCCTTGTTATCTCACTGTCACAGGGCCTCTAGAGTTTCCTTCCTGACTGATCCCTGTAGGCAGTTGAGTTTGCAGCATCTTTTCCAGGGAGCACACTGACATCTGTCAGACGCCTTCATCATCCTTTCAGGCACTTGGCCAGACATTTCCACAAATGTACAAACGTAGCAAAGTGGGGGTTTCGCTTGCATTTAATAGATTAGATAAATGACTAGTGACTTGCCAAAGGCTATGCAGGTAGTAAGGAGATCCAGGTACTGAATGTCCATGCCAGCTCTGAGTCTTCTGAGCTGCACGGGTTCCCTTAATTTTAATGTACATTGTAAATATCACAGATTTCTTCACTTTTTAGAAGTGGAGGCCATATTTTAGTTTTTTCCTAGACATGGTGGCTATTTCCAAATCCTTGCTTGTTCTCAAAAGTTGCTGTTATTTTTGTGTGTGTTTTAACTTCTTATCTTAAAT
This sequence comes from Carollia perspicillata, assembly GCA_004027735.1. Lineage (NCBI taxonomy): Eukaryota > Metazoa > Chordata > Mammalia > Chiroptera > Phyllostomidae > Carollia > Carollia perspicillata. The sequence continues at coordinate 18,475 of PVKM010014494.1, forward strand.
TTGGCCAAGTAACAGGCACTTTGTAACCTGGGGCTGTTGATAAGGCCTTGACAAAACTTGAGAATTTGATGGTGGATAGATCTGCCAGGGAACACGAAGAAGAAATGCCCAGAAAATTTGCGGTTTGGGAGTTAAGGCAATCAAATTTATAGTCAGAGAAATTTCTTTTTATTGGGCAGAGCATAAATGAGAGCCATTCCTGCCTGTTAATTAAACCATCACTTCCACATCTTTTAGAAATACTCCCAACTTGATGTAAACTAAGTGTTCAAAAGGATGTCTGTGTTGGCTTCTGAATCTCTGCTTGTTAGTAACTTGATAGATCATGTTCCTGCCTGTGTTTCAGTGCAGCTGAGACAAATGGAGTGTGGCACGTGCCATGGTCCGTCTAGATTCAAATACTCAGTTTGTGTATCATTTTTAAACATAATAACAAGTGACAGAAATAACATTGGGACTTGAAGAATCATATTTTATCCTTATTTTTTAAGTACCATTCCCATCTCTTTGAGAACGTTGTCTTTCACAGAAAAAAAAATTAAAAAATATTCCTTTTTGCTGTTTTCACACAAAACAGCTAATCTTTTATATTACTTTTACCTGGGCAGTGTGTTTATCTTCACAAAGTGATGGCTGCACGTTTGAGAAATGAGGAAGAAGAACAGAGATTGAGTCACAAGCATCATGTTTTCTTTTTCTTAATTTCATAATTTTGGGAATTTTATACCTCCTAGAATAAATTTATTTTAAAATAAATCACAGAATTGTTTGAACTCCCCTTTGTGCAATTGCTGCCCCTGGATACCTTTGTTTTCTCTACTGCATATTTCAAGACCTCTTTTTAGGAAAATGACCACAGTGCCAAGAGTTACATTTACTGAGCACCAAGCACTCTGCTGTTTGCTTCACTTTTTTTTTTTTTAGTTCATCTGCAGTTTAGGTATCATGTGTTTTTTTCACAGATGAAAAAATTAGTCCTGTAGAAGTCGCAAAATTTAGCCAAAGTCACACAGCTTACTAGTGACTGGACTAAAGTTGGGATCCAGGTCTGTCTAAATCCTGAGCTTTTTATTGTTTCATTCTCCACTGACAATTGGTAGAGAGTTTGCGTTTCATGCTGTGCTGAATATTTGGATAATTTGAAGGAAAATTACTTAGGCTGTCATTCTTACAATATCCCACAATTTCAAAGAAGAATAATTTCTTCTGTTCCTCACCTGCTTCACAGAGGTGTTAGGAGAAGAGAGAAGTACTTATTAGGAGTGATCTTGGATTTGAAAGGCATCCATTTTATCAGAATCTCAGGGTTTATCTGCATTCGTTCAGGTTCACTTTCAAACTTCTAAATAAGTGTGCTAAAATAAGCAGTATCCCTATTTTGAAGGTGCTGAAGTTGAAGCAGAGAGAAGCCGTTATTCTAGTTGTTGTAGAAGGCTCAGGTTTCAGGCAGCTACAAAGCCCTGTTTGATCTCACATCACTTTGTAGTTCTGTAACATGTGGTAGAGTCGGTAGTCAGTGGCCGCATCCCTTTCTTCGCGGCACATCAGATGTAGACCAGGTTCAGATGTCAAAGGATGAAGGCACTTTCTGTGCTTGTTGGTAATGCATCTACGCAGATGGATGTCTGGGCAGCTTCCTGGATAATAAAGCTAAAAATCTGCATGGGTCTGCCACTTTCGGGAATCTTCATTCTTCAAACTCCGTGTACCTTCCACCCGTGATACCAGCAGACGGGGCAGATCCAGCGTCAGAACTCAGAGTCCTCTGTCCTTGTACGGTGCTCCTCCCGCAGGAGCCCAGCTTCTTCCCTCAGGTTCCACTGAGACAGAATTTGTTGAGTTAGTTGGGCTGTTGGTCCATGGAGCCCATTGCAGTGGAGGAGGGATTTCTGTTTGGTTCAGGAACCCTTTAGGCAGCTTTTGGATGTGATTCAAATGGCACCTATTCCCTTGGATGAGGGAATGGTACCCCTGGATGGTCACTGACACAGTCTCTCTTCCTTTCTCTCCTCTTGGCTAGAGACTTCAGCACTCTTTTGGATTTCCCCAAAAGAAAGATATGCAAACTTTCCTAAACTGTCCCCAGAGAAACCAGCTGAGGAGGCACATTGCACATTTCATAGCAATAACTGAAAATACCCCAGTAGGCAATCGTCCTCCCAAATGCACCAGCAAGCCCTGTCCTCTTCCCTAGATAAATATTGGGAGCTTCTTTGCTAAGTGGAATAATTCAGCTCCAGCTTATGTCGTTGGCTTTTATCCTCAAGCTTGCATACCCAAAGGACCATGGCATACAGTATTTATCCCCCAAAATGAAAAAACTAGTTCAAAACATTCACCCTTTGTGTATTGGCATTATTTACAATAGCCAAGATTTGGAAACAACCTTGGTGGCCATTGATAGATGATCAGGTAAAGAAAATGTGGTATATATATTCAATGGAATATTACTCAGCCCTAAAAAGAATGCAATCTTGCCATTTGTGACAACATGGATGGACCTAGAGGTATTATGCCCAGTGAAATAAGTTGGACAGAGAAAGACAAATGCAGTATGATTTTATTTATATGTAGAATCTAAAAAGAAAACAAATGAACAAACAAAACAAATAGACTTATAGATACAGAGATCAGACTGATTGTTGCTAGAGGGAAGAAGAGTGGGGAGACAGGTAATAAAGGTGAATGGTCTTGAGAGGTACAAACTTATAAAACAAATCATAGGGATGTAATCGTGGCATAGAGCATATAGTCAATAACATTTTAATAACTTCATGTGGTGACAGATGGTTACTAGGCTTATTGTGGTGATCGTCATGTCATAAGGTATATAAATAGTGAATCACTGTGAAACTAATATATTGTAATTCAACTATTATTTAAAATTAATTAATTTAAAAAACAAACAAAGGACCTTGACACTTAGAAACAAAAGGCTCTTAAGTTAATAGACCCACCCTCTAAAGGCAATTTAGAAACCGCCTCTTGTTTCTTGCTGTTTTGTTTTTGTTGTTTTTTAAAGATTATTTATTTATTTATTTTGAGAGGGAGGGGAAGGGAGGGAGAAGGAGAGGGAGAGAAGTATGAGTGTGTGGTTACCTCTCTCATGGCCCCCACTGGGGACCTGGCCTGCAACTCAAGCATGTGCCTTGACTGGGAATCGAACCCATGACCCTTTGGTCTGCAGCTCGCACTCAGTCCACTGAGCTACATCAGTTAGGGCTCTTGCTGTGTTTTTTAGAAGTCTCACAACCTGCACTCACTTTACTCTCACATTGTTTAACCAGCATCTCTTCAGACTCATCTTTCTAAAAGGAATTTGGTAAATGGCATTTTTCTCCTTTATTTTATGATTCTTTACCCTCTCCCCTAATACCTACATTTTAAAAACTTTAAACAGTTACTGATAAGTCAGGAAAGGACAAAAATGCAGGTCACTCTACTGACCACATTTCAGGATAGAAAGTGAATTGGAAAATAAAGTAAGAAAATATTTATTGAAAAGAAACTTTGGGCCCTACTCTCTCCATAATTCATTTATTTATTATTTAACAAATATTTGGTACCTGTATGCATGTGTATATATGTGTACTAAATACTGTATATTTTTCATCTTTATTGTATTTTTCCATTACCATTTAGTCCCCTTTTACCTCCCTCCCCATCAGCAGTCACCACACTGTTGTCCATGTCCATGAGTCCTTTTTTCCTTTTTGCTTAACTCCCCCCACCCTCCCCACTAGCTGTCATCTGCTCTCCATCCGTGAGTCTGTCCCCATTTTTCTTGTTAGTTCAGTTCATTAGATTCCACATGTGAGTGAAATCACGTGATATTTGTCTTTCTCTGACTGGCTTATTTCACTTATCATAATTTCTCCAGGTCCATCATACTGTTGCAAAGGGTAAAATGTTCTTTTTACAGCCAAGGTATAAGAGAGATGAATAGGCAGTTCATGTACTCAGGAGTCTGCTGAGTAGGAGAAGAGAAACACTGATAAAAATAGGACTGTGCAGAGGAAAGGGGTCATGAAGAAACAGTTAAGAAGACTTAACATGTTGGTCTGAGAAAGATGATGGAAATTAAGGAGAAAGAGGGCATTCTAGGCAATGGGAACACCAGGACGGAGGCCCAAGGGCAGCCAGGTACAGGTGATGTATTGGTAATAGGAAATAGTACAGTCTGAGACCAACCTGGGGAGGGACTCTCCTTTCAGGAAGAAGTGAATAAGGAAGATGAAGAGGTTTTGAAGAAAGGAGGAGAACATATGTTGAAACAGCATCATTTTGAGATACACTGAAAGGGTGTTTAGGGAGTTGGTTGTGGGTGACCCTAGTCTTCTCAGTAAAACCAGATCATTGTCCATTAGGATTGAAAATCAAGAGCATTTGGAAATACTCATCAGAGAGAATGTAGTTTGGAAGAATTTCCAAGTGAGAGTGAACCTACTGAGATAGAATTGCATAAATTTCATGAAAAGGCAGTCTGCCTTTCCAGGTAGGGGTAGTGGTGATGGGGGTATTCCTCACGGAGCAGTATGCAGGAAAGCAAGCTGACATTATAGGCTGCTGCCTGACTTTGGGGGGTTGTTCTGTTGGGGACCCACCAGAAGGTCTAGACAGTTAGGGGTTTTGATGTCCTGATTTCCCAATGGCAGAAAGGCTGACCTGGCATCCAGCCTGGGCCTACAGGTGAGTGATCAGAGGAGAGGAGGTGAGCTGAGAGACCAGGAGAGATTATGGGCAGTCACAGCAAAGACAGACAGCAGACAGACAGCAGGGTGAGCATGCCTGCTGGAAATCCAAAATCACCAGTGTTGTCCGTCCCCAGAAAGATTTGTCCATTTTAGGGGTTGACCAGAGCCAGGAGTAATTGAATGGCAGTCTGTGATAACTGTGGGGTGTCACTGTGATTAATGGGGTGCTGGCTTCTGCCACTTCTAGTGTAGTTCCACTTGCAACAGTTGTCTAAAGAAATTTTAATTAAATATAATGCATTAATGAATATTACTAAACAGATACAAACATTTGAAAATCATTTCATGTTTCCTCAAACATGTTCATAGTTATATTGCTTCATAAGATTGTATTTTGCAAAAATCTGACAAAACTCTTTAGTGTATACTAGGTTGATATTAGACCATTTCCTTCAAACTAGTATTAAATACAAGGAAATTTATTTTTATATATTTGATATAACCCCTCCAAATATTGTTAAAAAATAAATGTTGTTGAAGGGAACTCTATAAGTAACTGTTTAAATGAGGGCCAGAACATTTTCCTTTGTATATAAAGTGTTGATTTTCCTCCTTACACAGCTAGATATACACAGCAAATATATACCAAGGAACGGTCTTAGAATTGACAGTCCTTAAACCAGCAAAATATGTATAGAACATAAATTTGTGGAAGGCACTCAATTTAGAATTGTTTATAAGTAAATGCAATTCATCTTGTGCATATGTTTATGGTGTTTAAGTTGGGCTTGATCATTTTATGGCCCAGAAGAGATGGATTTGTATCAGCAGAATCACTCCGTGAGGAAGAAGTAATGAATTTGCTCCTCAAAGATGTGTAGTAATGATGCCCTCCATTCTCAACATCGAAGAAAATAGAGTATTTCGATCTGATTTATTTGTCATAGTGATCTTCTGTCGCTGCTCTCTGCATCAACCCCCCATTTCATGCCTAGTTTTAATGTAGGGCAAAATGGGACTTTGAGACATATTTTTCCTTTATGTGTAGTTTCTCCAAACCTCCCTCATATGCACGGTTTCTCCAGCTGTAGGTGTGCAGGTTTCTTCATTATAGTGAAGGGATTTGACCATTTCCTGTGGAGAGATCACACCTGTGGTTGCCTTGCCCACTATGGTCTCATCTGTCTGATGATCTATTCATCATCGTTGTCTTTGTCTTGTTTACATGTTGATAAACAAAGAGGAGATATAAATGTTCTATATGTAAAGTAGGAAGTACGAGCCTTTGTAATCATTGTATTTAACCTAAACGCAGGTAAAAATCTCAAGGGTGAAAAATTTGGACATCTGTCTATGCCTCACTGTAGACTTGTGTTACCAATAATATAGAGAATTCACCATATTCTCAATGTAGTTTTAAAAAATTATTTTATTGTGCCACTAATTCAAATAATCTGATTCAGATGAACCTCATGGAAATCACCAGAACAGAGTAAGTATAGCCAAGGTTGCAGCAGGCCTTGTTCTGCCTTTTGAATGATCTGGGCCAAACCTGGAACCCCTACCTGATTCAAAAAACAAAATCATCTTTACGTCTCTCAGAAAACTGCCAGCATCTAGTATTGTGCCTAGCACATGGCGGTAGCTGAGTAAATATTTATTTCTACAATGAGAGTCCTCTCACCTCCACTTCAATTAGTACCAAAGGCTCATTCCCTTAAAGGCTTAAAATCTTGTAGTGCAGACACATTTATATAATTAGTATCCGTTATGTAAATTAATATAATATTAATTCTATAATTAATATCCTGCGATGTGTGCTCTTATCGAAGCATGAACTAATGCTAACGAACTGTGGAGGAGGGGGTGATTCTTCCAGGAAGAAAGGGGTAGGAGTGAGAATGCTGCCCGTGGAGGAATTGTGGCCCAGCAGGTGTTCTCCCGTCAGAACAGGGTGTTCACATTCAAACACCCTTCGAAAGATCAGTGGAGAAACTGTAATTATTTGTTGGCAAGTTGCCTGAAGTGTGAGATTTTTAATCCCCTGGGAGCTGTGGTTAGGAAGGTAATATTAGCTCAGCCTGGAAAAGGCCCTGAATGCCATGCTAAGGGTGTTTGTGTGGGAGGGGTGGGGGTGTTGGGAAGAGACCATATCTGGTTTGCAGCATCACTGCTCAGACTTGAACCTGCATCAGAATTCCCTGGTGGGTCTGCTAAGTCACAGTTGCTGGGTCCCACCCAAGAATTTCTGATTAAGTGGGGTAAGACCTGTGATTTGCATTTTAGTAAGTTCCCAAGTGAAGCTGATGCTGCCAGTCAGCCATCGCATTTTGAGAACCACTGGTTTAGACGAAAGACTGAAACACTGAAGGCAGAAGTTATTGAGATTCATGTGTGAGTTTATTAATGTGAATTTAATAAAATATCAAGTAAGATGTGAGGCAACAAAATAAATCATTCCCTGGAATATACCAATAATGACCTTCATTGTTCAACATTTTAGAGAACTTTTATATACACAGTGTTAACGTTTCAAGAGAGTCCCCTCTCTTCATTAATGGTGTGACTCCTGGAGTTACTAGGGTAGCACAGTGAAAACAAAGATCCCTTTGATACCTTTACTGGCTTCATTAAGCCAAGTTCAAAGGAATACACCTGTGAAACTTTGCATAGCCCTCTCCATGTTGGGCCATCTTTCTCTGTCTTTTCCCCGCCGCACCACAGCTTCCCATGTCCCAGTATAGGCAGGGGGCTGGTGTCAAGCAGAGGAAGTATATTGGGTGATTTGGGGGTGCTCTCAGAGACTTTATTTTCTTTTTGCCCTCTTATCATCTTGTGCCCAAATGCCCTTGATATCTACCGCCCAGGAAATCACTTAGCTGTGTCATGTCCTCCCCAGAATTTGGTATGTATACGTGGTAGAAAAGTTGATATTCCTTATAAAGACACTATTCTGGGAAACCCAAATTTGTGAGGTAAGTTTGGAGAAGCCATTTCATTAGTCAGAGATTTCAAAAATCGTTTGACATTAACGAGCTGTAGAAGCTACTAATGTGGAGCTGCAAGCCAAAGTCCCCACGGCCTAGGTGTCCAGTTCACCTTACCCTGATGCCTCTTGAGGCCTTCTTGAGGGCTTTTATACCAGAGAGATGAAAAAATGCATTGCTGGCTTATTGCTGCTAGTAGCCTGAGTTTCTTTAAAACAGATCCACTTTGGGACTCCATCTTCCAAACTCTTTGTTCAGGATGCCCATGGTGTGTCAAGTACTCTTCTAAGGTGCAGTAAAAAGCCAGCTAAAAATCCCAGCTCTCCTGGAGTTTACATTCTGATGAGGAAGAGCTACTAAAAAGCAAGATGTATAATTTCTGTTAGGCAATAAGAACTATTTAGTAGAGATGGAGAAAAGGGGGTGCAATTTTAGATTGCATATCCAAAGAAGGCTTCTGGGAGAAACTGACTTTTGAACAGAGACTTGAAGAAAGCGAATGAGCTAGTCATTTGAAAAGAGCATACCAGAAAGATGAAAAATTATATACAAAGTTTCTGAGGCCATATTTACTGTGTATGATGTATTCTAGAACAGCAAGGAAGGCAGAGTTAACAAGGGAGAGAGTAGTTGGAGTGAAGACAAAGAGGAGACAGATCATAGAGATCCTTACAGGTCAGTGAGAGAACTTGAACTTGTGCCCTGGGTGAGAAGGGACACTTTAGGACAGTGTCCCTTTTGAACAAAGAAATAGCCTCATCTAACTTAACTTTTAAAATCACTTTGGCTGCTGTGTTGACAAAAAGTCAAGAGAAAATAGGAGAACAAAAGCAGAAGCAAGGAGACCAAGTAGAAGGTTCTTAAAAACAATCTGAGGAAAAGATGACGATGGCTGAGATCAGGATGTTATCAGTGGAGACAGTGAGAAATGGCCAGATTCTCATGATACACATTGTGAAGTTCGGTGGAAAGGATTTGCTAACAATTGGATGTGAGATATGGGAGAAAGAGGAGCATCGAGGATGACCCCAAAGTTATTGGGCTGAGCAAGTAGAAGAATGGTATTGTCATTTATAACAATGGGGAAGCAGGAGGAGGACTGATTTGAATGAGAATAATTTGAGGTGCATATTAGACATCCAAGTGGCAGACATATCAAGTAGGTGGTGGGATATATGAGTCTGAGTTCAAGGGAGAGATATAAGCATCCAAGGAGTCACCAGAATATAAATTTAAGCTATGAGATGGGATAAGATCACCAAAGGACTTAGTGCAGGTAGAAAATAAAACGTGTTTAAGAACTAAACCCTAGGACACTTCGATGTTTAGAGGTCAGAGACATGAGGAGAAATCTCAGCAAAGAGAATTCAGGTAAGAGAATACAGCAACTTGGAAATCAAATGAAAAAAATGTTAAAAAGTGGTACTGTCAGCTATGTCAAATCCTGTTGATTGATCAAGTAAGATCAAGACTAAGAACCATTGGATTTAGCAACATGGAGGTTGTCCATGACCTTGTTAAGAGTAGGTAAGAGTAGTTTGAATGAAATGCTGAGATTAGAATGCGTTTAAGAGGTAATGGAAGAAAAAAATTGATGACATCAAGAATAAACTCAAGGAGTTTTGAATAATGGGAAGGAAAAAGTGGAGTGATAGTTGGAAGGGAAAGTGAAGTCAAAATGGAGCTTAATGAAAGAAATAATAGCTTGTTTAAATGCTGTTGGAAATAATCTAGTAGAGAATGGGAATATATTGGTATAGGAGAGAGATGAGAAAATTGCTAATTACAGTATCATTCAGAAGGGAGGAGTGATGAACTCTAGTGGAATAGGTTGGCTGTCCTTAACTAGAAGCACTGATACATCTCTCATGTTTGCTAACAGGAGAATCGATGAGGTCCAGGGCACATGGTGGCAGATGCGTAGACTTGGTTGAGGGTACTCGTGGAAATGTTCTGTTGATTGCTTCTATTTCCTCAGTGAATTGGGGATTAAATTATCTGCTGATAGAACAGGGAAAAAAGCGATGAAGGCTTACAAAGGAAGATGGAGTAAACTATTTAGATACTATTACCTAAGAAAATGGAAGAGTGAATGGCATTGGGAAATGTGGTGTGACTGGTGGGAGGCGTCCAGTCAGACCTGAAGCCAGTGATTGTGTCTTTAAAACGAGACCAGTCCCTTCAGCGGTGTGTTTTCTTCAGCTACCTTGGAAGTAACGAGACAGTTGGATTTAACCAGGGTTGTGGTTTGGCATAGTCCTGGGAATTTCAATAGTAGGACAGGGATTTTCCTGGTGATTGACAATAAATTCATGAGGAACAGTGGAAGAATTTTAGGAGAAAGAAGGAAAAAGCTCAAGGGACCATTAGAATCTGGGGGATGAGGGCAACCTTGGTGTCTTGGGTGACATTTTCTGGAATCCAAAGTCCCAGTACAGGATGTTCTCACCTATGAGCATCCTGCATCTTATTACTCCTAGGTCACAGGTGTGATTCCATTAATTTTCTGAGCTTTCCTAGCAGGTAGGCTGCACCATGGCCACCCTTGTTCCGGTTCTCCTTTTGACACCTGGTTTGTGACCGGCCAGGCCAGCATATTGCTGTGCTCCTGCCCTGTGGAAGCTGTCACTCCCCTGCTAACTGTGCTGACCTTGTTTGGGTGCTTCAGTGGGGTCCATTGAGGAGACAATTGGAGAGAAAGGCTCCCCCAGCTTATCTGCCAGCATCGGTGTTCCCCAGTCTTGAGTGACTTGCATAACCAGCTTAAAAAACTTAGAGCTGCAGATGCCTGTATTACTTTTACTTA